>CAVNYN010201709.1:0-84103 GCA_963692815.1 Nyctanthes arbor-tristis
CCCCAGACAAAAAAAAAAAAAAAAGGAAAAAAAAAAAAAAGGAAGGAAGGAAGGAAGGAGGAATCTTACAAAATAATGGCTGGAACAAGCTGCTGCAATTTCTGAATATCCCATTCACCATCATTAATACAATCAGCAAAATCAATATCAGAATTAATAACAGC
This sequence comes from Nyctanthes arbor-tristis, assembly GCA_963692815.1. Classification (NCBI taxonomy): domain Eukaryota; kingdom Viridiplantae; phylum Streptophyta; class Magnoliopsida; order Lamiales; family Oleaceae; genus Nyctanthes; species Nyctanthes arbor-tristis. Next base: position 165 of record CAVNYN010201709.1, read on the forward strand.
TATAATATAGGCTTTGTAGGGTCATTTTCTTGTTTCTTGTACAAATCCAATTTATATTCAGTTGTAAGATATTTTTTTGCGCTTTATGAATTTGTAATGACGGGCTTCTAAATAGAATGCATCTGTCACACAGTACTGTTTATCAGATTTTGGACATGCATCTCTCAGAATAAATTTTGATGTGTTTTCTAAATCCAATTGTGTCTTTTCTATAATTTACATTTCAGACAAGGTTGCAAGCACAGGCTGCTGGAGTTTCCTACTCTCATCCATTGAGTAATCTTACCAGTCGGATGGCCCTTTTTGGACCAAATATGGTATGATATTATCATCTTTCAAATTATTCCCTAATGTTTTGGTGCCTCTTAATTAAGAACTTGTGTATTTCTGTTTAATCTTCTTACCTGCAATTTTGTTAAAAATAAGAGTTAAAACTTGCTTATCCTACATTGTTTTATATATTGGGTTCACTTTCCTTCAAAACTGAATTAGCTCTTGTAATTCTGCAAATAAAATTTCATATTGAAGTTCTGCTTCAGTATTATAATAAGCTTGTGTGGTTATCTAAATCAAATTTCACTCTGTAGTTCTATTTTCAGTATCATTAAACTAATAAGTCAGAAAATAATGGTGAACATTGACACCTTACATCTGTATTGCTTGTCCGCCTAAAAATAAATAAAAAGTAAAAATTAAAAGCCAGAAAGTATTCTTTGTATAGTTATTGATCTCGAAGCTCCAACTCAATATACTTTGTGCATTATGAAATGTAAATCCAGAATTTGCATATTTATGTGATGAGTTGTAGATAGACTATATTCTCGTTAAGGTGAACTAATTTCATAGCCTAAATGCATCTCGCACCGTGGAATGGGAGATTTAAATTGCATCATAGTCTTGTAAAATGCTATTCCATTTTGTTAACGCCAATTCATCCCATCATAAAGTGAAAGCTAATTTTAATGTGGATGGCGTATGTCTGCCTCCCCCAAAAAATTTTCATGTAGGGGAAGTAGATAAACCAGCATTTAGGTCAGATCTAGATATGTTTCAGAAGTGATTGTAATCTGTGGAATTTTTAAACACATAGCAATGAGTGGTGAAGTACTTGTGAGTCCCATGAAATGAATGCATGGATAAAAAGTAGGTTTGACCGACTGTGATTGTAAAATGCCTGTTACCAAACATGCGCCTACTCGACTTTAGTGAAAAGTTGTCATCCAGAAGCAAGTGGATTCTTTTTTAGGTGAATTTGACAGTATTAGCTTGGAATACTTTCTTTTCCTTCATGGCATATGTAATTCAACTTACCTTCTTGGCAATATATCTGCTAGATGTTTGCAGATCTAAGGTGCTCTCCATCATGCACCCGAGCTGGAGTTCACGGTACCGTAGCAATGTGCCCCCCCGACTGTTTTCAGTACAAAGGAACATTGGATGTCTTCTATAAAATCATTCGACAGGTAGGTGCAGTCATTAATTTTTGTATGGAATATTTTATTGGCGAGGCGTGTTAAGCCTAAATGCATCAACCATAGTTCTTCCTCAAAATGGCGTTTTAGTTATTGGACGTGTAACGTTTGTGTGCTTTACAGGAGGGAATTTCTAGGCTGTGGAGAGGCACGAATGCAGGCTTGGCTCTTGCTGTACCCACTGTAAGTTTCCAGTTGATTGAAGCCAATGTTACAGCACAGTCCGTCGTTCATAACATGTCAAAATGAGTTATTCAGATGAGGGTCTTCTATGTTTACCAAACAGGTGGGCATTTACTTGCCGTGCTATGACATCTTCCGCAACAAGTTAGAGGAGTACACTGCACAAAATGCTCCAAGCATGACACCGTATGCTCCATTGGTGGCGGGCTCATTGGCTCGATCTTTGGCTTGCACAAGTTGCTACCCCATTGAACTTGCCAAAACGCGTATGCAGGTAATTGCATATATAGCTCTGATTTTTGTTATCTATTTTATAGGTTCTTTCCATCCTTCTTTTCTAATAATAATTACCAAAATGATATGTAGGCATTTAAGGAATGTGGTAAGAAGCCTTCTGGAGTATGGAAGACTTTAATTGACATTATCTACCAAGTGAAGAGCACGACTAGCTTCACTAACACCTGTAAGCTAATCTTCCTAGTTTACCAAGGAAGCTCGATAGTATTGAAGTGAGAGAGAGTATTTCTTCAAGCTTTGGGCTGCCAAAGCTTTAGCATTGAAGTTAATAATTCAGATGATGTTTCTGTGCCAATTATTTTCTAGAAATTCTTAATTGCAGAAAGACCAGTTTTCTTCAACTATCACGTTAGACAGGACCATAATTAGTGAATGAAATCTCTTTAAACATGGAAAAAATTTAACTTTGTTTTGTGTGATGGGCACTGTAACCATTACAACAATTTCCACTTTTATTTCATTTCAAATAAATGTTTTGGTTCTTGTACAAAATATATATTTCAATCTTCGGTTTTCTTGTTATTTAGTAGAGATTAATATTGATGGCCTTGATTCAATCCGTCATATCCTATTCTGTTGCAGTGCAAAGTTACCGTGTTTTGTGGACTGGGCTTGGGGCACAGCTTGCTCGTGACGTTCCCTTCTCTGCAATTTGTTGGTCAACTCTTGAGCCGGTGAGGGTTTTTATTATCTTATGATGGATCTATTCTAAGCATATGTTTCGTCCAGGAGCTTTTGAGATGAAAAGTTAATTATCTGTTACAGGTGAGGAGGAGGCTTTTAAGTTATGTGGGAGATGAAGCTAATGCAGTCAGTTTACTGGGGGTGAATTTCTCTGCCGGTTTTGTAGCTGGTAGCCTTGCTGCTGCTGCTACATGTCCGCTTGATGTTGCAAAGACTCGAAGGCAAATTGAGGTTTTCTCTTGAACCAAAAATAATATATTTCTTAATTTGGGGTTTTTGGCTGAATTCCTTCCGTAGGATTTATTAAATGACTGTGTATACCTAATATTTTCAACTTCAGGTATTCTTTTGTTGAGGATAGTGTTATTTTGTTAAATCATAAATGACTGGTCTTTTATTGAGGGCAATGATATTTTGTTATATCATAGAAGATGTACAGTTAATGTGTTAGGCCTTAGATAGGCTGTCTCACTGATTTTATGCTCCTACATTAAGAGGGCAAACCAATGTCTATCTGTGGTTTTCCATTAGTTCCAAATAAAAGAGCAATATGAAGTGAGCTAACAATTTACAGAAGCTACAAATGACTCCAGGTTCCATTTTTGTTCTTGTGGAACAGTCTTGGCATTCCCGATCCTATCTAGTATAATGGAATCTGATAGATGTCAATGCTCTCATCCGATAATTGTAAAATTTGGGTGGTGAAAGGCTGTGTAATTATGTATTTCTAATTTGGCCTTTACTTTTGAATTTTCCAGAAAGATCCTACCAGGGCATTGAGGATGACAACAAGACAGACACTCGTGGAGGTTTGGAGGTATGTTTTTGCATACATGTCTGTTGTGTTTTGGCAAGATGTTTGCCAATTTTATGCTTGTAGATGCTATGTGCACAGTCAATATTCTTGAGAGATGTTTTAGGTAGTTCCATTTGTTTGAGTTTATACGAATCATCACCGGCGTGCTTATTTTGAAGAATAGGATTTTGGCGTTCAATGATAAATAGATGGGTTGTGGGGTTTTTTAACGCTTTGAGGATATGAACCATTTTTTTTTTTTTTTTAAATTTCTGAGAGGTTAAACTAAGTTTCTCTTTCTTAAGTAAAAAGAAGTCTATTTATTTTCAGAGAACTTTTACTCTACTGTTAATCAAATTATATTTTCATTGTACAACTTTAACAAAGAAAAGAAATCATTATAAGTTAACTTTTTAAGCTTAGTCAAACACAATCACTGCTCTGCGCCTCTGCCGTGGCACTGAATCATAAATTTTCAGGGATGGAGGCATGAAAGGACTCTTCACTGGTGTTGGTCCCCGTGTTGGCCGTGCTGGTCCTTCTGTAGCGATTGTGATTTCATTTTACGAAGTTGTGAAGTACATTCTACATCGTCAGACTAACCAGTGAAATACGACAAGTTTCTGACATATTGATGTCTCTCTCCTTCAAGTCGTAGTTGCTGAAAGAGGCCAATTTTTTTTTATCTGGAGAAGTGGTTTGTTGGTAGTTCCATGTGGATGTCTGAAGAGTTTTGAAATGGTAGTTTATGGTGGTCGTTTACGCATAGCAGGAAATAAGCTATCTTCTTATTTGATTTTACAGCCCAAGCTCATTGGTTTAGTTACCTGTAACTCGGATAAATGAGAAGAAATTTTGGAAAATTTTGGTCATTCTCTGACCTCTTTTTGCTGAGTAAATCGCAGTTGATGCAAATAGATTTATTATCCCCCCATTCTCTATTCATTTTCTCATTTATTGGGTGTATTGACTTTTGAGTACAAAATATCGTCAGAACAATCAAAGGATTGCTTGATAAAATATTGAGTACATTTTTCCTGTGGGATAATTTGAATTTGCTGTCATTTGTCAAAATTTGAAGTCGAAACATTATTATTTTTTATTATTTCATAATAATGCTCTTTTGAGTAGGGTGCTCAGGCGAGCGTCTCTTACCAAGTGGGGGCTTGTTCATGTAAGCCCCGCCTCCATGTGAGGGCGCACCAGAGGTATGAATCTGAGGTACTGACATCGGGTACATTATTATAATAGAAAAACTGCTCACTTGAGCAGGGTGATCAGGCCAGCAAAATTCAATTGAATTTTAACTCTTTTAACATTTTGTTCCTTCAAAAAAAATAAAAAAATACACATTGTCATTTTGAGTGTTTTTGATATTATGAAAAAACTGAAAATACCTTTTCCTTTTTAATTATAAATTGCACTCAAACAATTTTGAAAATGAGTTGAGTCTACTGGGAATTACCAAAATAAAAATGGGACGCTTTTAGCCTTTGAATTGAAATTTACTCTTAAACAATGGAAATTTCTCCATCAGAAAAAAGAAATGCAAAGAAAGAAATTTCATAAACGAGGAAAATCCATTATATCAGCACATACAAATGACCACATTAATTAAGGATAAAAGAAAATAATTTAATTAAATAAATCTTCCAACTTAAAAATAAAGAAGAAAATCTGTCTTATTAAATAAATAAATAATAACAATTGGCACTCCACTAATAATAAATAAAGCTGCTGGAAAAACATTGCTTTTTCTGTCTAATTGCAATCTCTGGCTTCTGGGGGTGCCTTTGGGAGTGAATATATGATTTATAAATCCGAAAATTCAATGAATAATGTATGTCAGCACCAATGCCACCAGCATTAGAATGTAGGCTATGCCTTGATCTATTGCAGTCCCTGCAAATATTTAACATCATCATAGAGTTAAAATACATTTGTAATTCGATAATCGGTCTAGAGTCGAATATTTAGATTTTCTTCTAAAGTAATTTTAAGTTTTGTCATACGAATAAGAGTCGAGTCAAATGGGTACTCTATCAAAATTTGATATTGCCCTCGTTTGATAGCCCTGCTATAGAAAAAATTATGGTTCCATTATGAAACCAGAATCATTACGTATCGTAAGTGTATGATGGCATGCAACAATTAGGGGGTAGATGTTTCTTTTTATCGGGTTATATCGTGTTCCTGTTGTATAATGGAACCCAATTCTTTTTGCACAGAGAGTATAGGATTTTCATTACAATGTAATGAGTGAGCGCAAGTATATAGATACCCATTTCAGGACACCTGGTGTGTTTGTTATAGAGACACTCGACTAATATAGTGCATATTCTATCACCCATTTTGATCACATGACATGGACCCATGTGCGAGTCTTTTTTTTTGGACAAGAACTTACGTGTGAGCTGTAGTATTAAAAAATATATATATATGGCACCTCTTGATTATTTTCACAAGTATATATGCCTACATGCATGTATAAACTGATCTAACGAGGTTGCTTAGCTTATAATTAATCTACCTGGCATATATGTACATGGCAAAAAAATAAAATAAAATAAAATTAGTGTCGAGAAGGTGGTTACCATCGCTGGTGGGGGAAGGTGCCGGAGCAAACGGTTCTGCAAGCTGAGCCGAGGCGGTGAGGAAAGCTGCGGCGGCCAAGAGGATAGCAAAAACGGCCACCAATCCAAAGGAAGCTCGGTTGATCACCTCCATTGATCCTATTATCACTCTCAATTTCCTCTTCCTATTTCTTTCTCCCTCTGCGGCGTCTCACGTTCGGAAGCCGGCCGGTTTGGAGTCGCAGAGAGAGAGAGAGAGAGTGAGGGGGGGAGAGAGAGCAACTACAACCCCGGTCGTAAAACGCAGTACTACTATTTCTGCGGAGGAGGCAATATTTCGACGAAAAAACCGGGAACTTTATATAGTGTTGTAAAGAGGGTTCGTGGAAAAGCTTGAAAACAGGGTGGCCATGAAATGAAACACTTTTATGTTACTTTCTCTGTTTCTCATGTGCTTGGTGATGAAATGTTTAATACCAACACATTTTGAGATTTTCTGGCCACTTAATCAATAATTTTAGCTGTCATCAGTGATCAGCCATTTGCTTGCTAAATTAAATAACTTTCCATCTATTATTCCTTAATACTCCTTTGGAATCATTATGTATTTGGCCGAAGAAAGATCTAACATTAGATGCAGCGACCCTCAGGTACATGTGTATATTATTCACGCTTGATCACTTGTTTTAAATTTAGTTAGCGTCCAGTTTACTTAATCATCCGCGTTCCTTAGAAATCATACAAATTAAATATCATTTTTGAATCTGACTATTTGGAACTATTGATAGTTATATAAATTGTATCTATAGTCACATAGGTTTCCCAATATACGTAAGGTTTCTATTAATATCAATAATTTTCAACTCAAATTATCAATAGTACACTTATACCTTCACTCATTCTTTTAACAAGTATCAGTAGTTATTTTTCAAAATATCGATATAATCATTCATTCACGAGGAACATAGCGGATTTAGATACTCAACATCATCATTCTTATATTTCAAAGAGTATCAATATTACGTACGGCTAAAAGGACCTTATATAGGGGTCAGATACATGACAGTAAAAGTTCTTTGAATTCTAAATCAGCTAGATACTTCATATGTCATACTTAGGGGTGGGCGTCTAAACTGAAAAACCGAATCGGACTGAACCGGTTTGAACTGGTTAAGTTTGGTTTTTTTAAACCGTAGGTTGGTTGGTGGTCTGGGGATGGCCAAACCAACTCGAACCGGTTCAGTCTGGTTTGGTCGGCCAAACTGGTCTAACCCGCCTAAACCGAACCGGATAGAACCGGTTAGGTTGAAACAGGTTAAACCGACTCTTTTGTTTTTTAATAAATAGAAATGTGTTTTCAGAGGGAAGGCACCATCAATAGTCAATATCTCATATTATCAAAATACCATCTAATTTACAATTCAAAATCAAGGCAAAATCAAATCAAAAATGAAATTAATTTGGTTGGTGGATACGAGTACTACTTCCCCTCTTCCCTTCTTCCGTCGCTGATGCCGCCTTCTTCCGCTGCTGTAGCTAGGGCTAGGTATCTGATCTGGGAATCTGACAAACCCGACTCAGCCGATCCACAACAAACCGGGTCGGGTCGGATTACTGTTCACAGCGGGTCGAAAACGGTTGGGGAGCCAAACAACCTGACTGAGTTGAATCCGGTCCTGGGTCGAGGATCTTGAACCCGTCTAACCCGCGAGTCCCCGACCTGGGAACCCTAGACGGGTTAGACCCGGTCAGGTTATCGGGTTAAACCCGAATTTGTATATATATTATTTTTTTTGTCCTTTTTCCCTTCTATCCTAAAACTAAAATCGTGTTTTACAAACAAATAACAAAAAGGGCCAATCTTGTTTTCCTCATCACTTCACTCTCACTCTCTGACTCTATCTCACTCTCTCAAAGTCACAGTGTCACCCCTCACAAACCCTAGAACAAAAATACAGCCGTTGCCTCCTTACCTGAGCCATCTCCGCCGCTGTCGCCGCGTCTAGTGCTGGTGCTATTGCTCGCCTGCTGCTGCTACTGCTAGTCCGGTACTTGTGGTACGCCTACCCCTGCCGGCTACTTTGTCTGCTGGCCGTTGCTGCCTGTCGCTTGCCGCTGCCGCCGCACCGGCTGCTACGGATTCTGTCTCCCAAGTCGCCGGTAAGTGGTTGAATTTTCCTTTTTTTTTTTTAGATCGGAATTTCAGATTTTTGTTGAGTTATATATTCCCTTGATAATTGATATTGAAGTAGTTTTATTTCTGATTTTTGTTAATGTGTAATTGTGTATTGTTAAAGATTTTTGTTTACTGGAATTGGATTAAAAAATGTATCTAAAATAAAATGTATGTGAAAATAGTGAAAGACTGAAAGTGTTTAGCTTTGAGAATTGAGATTGTGTTGTTGATTCAAAGTTTGAGCTAAAAAGATGGGAAGGGTGAGCAATTATAATATTGAGCTTTGAAAATTATAATTTTGTTGGAGATTATAATATTTTAGGTTTTTAGATTTGAGCAATTGAGCTTGTGTTGTTGATTCAAAATTCAAACTGACATCTTAGATAAAGGGTTGTGATTCAAAATGAGAGCTTAGTTTATCCTTAATAATTTTGGACTCAAATGCCAAGTAATAAGTTTTGAATTCAATCAATTTAAGGGATCAAATGTTTTACTTTACCACCTTAATTGAATTTTTGATAAACATAGAATTTATTTTTTCCTTTGTGGTGATTTTTTCCTTTTTTTTTTTTAAGTTCAAATTTTTGTTGAGTTATATATTGCCCTTGATAATTGATATTGAAGTAGTTTTATTTCTGATTTTTGTTAATGTGTAATTGTGTATTGTTAAAGATTTTTGTTTACTGGAATTGGATTAAAAAATGTATCTAAAATAAGATGTATGTGAAAACAGTGAGAGACTGAAAGTGTTTAGCTTTGAGAATTGATATTGTGTTGTTGATTCAAAGTTTGAGCTAAAAAGATGGGAATGTTGAGCAATTATAATATTGAGCTTTGAAAATTATAATTTTGTTGGAGATTATAATATTTTAGGTTTTTAGCTTTGAGCAATTGAGCTTGTGTTGTTGATTCAAAGTTCAAATTGACATCTTAGATAAAGGGTTGTGATTCAAAATGAGAGCTTAGTTTATCCTTAATAATTTTGGACTCAAATGCCAAGTAATGGGTTTTGAATTTAAGCAATTTAAGGGATTAAATGTTTTACTTTACCGTCTTAATTGAATTTTTGATAAACATAGAATTTATTTTTTCCTTTGTAGTGATTTAGCAATGTTATTGAAATAGATCCATTGATTTTTGATTGATTTTGCTAAGATTAAAGTGGACTTAACGGATTTGGACAATGAAATTAACTCAACCGCTGGAACTCCTACTCCAAGTCTGTCCCCAAATTTGAGTCCAACTCCAAATACAACACCAAGTCCTACTCCACCTCCTACTACAACTAATCCTTGAGGTTCAGGCCTCCCACCATCGGCTTTAGGCAAGAAAAAGTCTAGGAGATCTTTTTGGGTGTGGGAAAACTTGATGTTTTTGGAGAGGAGGCAGATCCTAATTCTAGAGCAATTTGCAAGTACTGTGGCACAGACTTTTCAGTCGATTCAAGAAAGTGTAGGACAACAAGTCTTGGAAATCATATAAACAAGTGTGTAGGAAGTATCCAGGGAGGGTGGATGGAAAAAAACACTTAGTTTTGATCTGACAGAGGGAGGGGGAGTAATCTAGTTGTAGTTACGTTCACTAAGGAAGCAGCTAGAAATGCTTGTACAAAGATGGTAGTCATCGATGAGCTACCTTTCAGTTTTGTTGAGGGAGCTGGGTTTTGCTATTTTTGCAGTGTTGTTTGTCCTAAGTTTGAGCCCCCATCACGTAGAACAGTGGTTAGAGACGTATACAAGATATATGAGGATGAAAGAGGGCGGTTGAAGAATAAATTGGTACGTTAGAGGGTTTCCCTTACGACAGATTGTTGGATATCTATTCAAAACATCAATTACATGTGCTTGACGGCCCACTTTATTGATTCTATCTGTGAGCTTCAGAAAAGAATCTTAAACTTTTGTGTTGTGCCAGATCATAAGGGTGAAACAATTGGCAATGTTATTGAACAATGCTTGCTTTGTTGGGGCATTGACAGAGTTTTTACCTTTACATTCGATAATACAAGTGCAAATGACAAATTGGTTGACTATTTGAGGGAGAAATTGATTGATTGGGGTACTATTGCCTCGGTACTAGATGGTCAGTTCTTGCATATAAAGTGTTGTGCCCATATCTTGAACTTAATTGTCCGTGATGGGCTCAAAGAGATGCATGATTTAGTAGCTACTATTCATAATGCAGTTAAGTTTGTGAAATCATCCTCGGCTAGAACTACAAACTTTCAGAAATGTGTTGTTTCTTCAAAAGTTGAGTGTAAGAATACAGTGTTTCTTGATGTGCCAACTAGGTGGAATTCCACCTATTTGATACTAGAGGTGGCTTTAAAGTACCAAAAGGCTTCTAGGCGGATGGAATTGGATGATGCTCAGTTTAGGAGCTATTTTAAGGAAAAAGAGAATGGATTCAAAAAAGTTGGGCCTCTGAAAGCTAATGACTGGAAAACTACAAAAGTTTTCATCAGATTTTTAAAGAACTTTTATGACATCACTTTGAAGTTCAGCACTTCGTTACAAGTTAGCTCTACTTGCTATTTAAAAGAATTGTGTGGCCTCTTAGCTGATTTGTCGGCTTGGGGGATGAGTACCGATTATACTATTACAGACATGGCCGTCAGAATGAGGGAAAAGTATGACAAATATTGGGGGGCATGGCCGGGGTGAATCAGATGTTGTTGATTGATATAGTGCTTGATCCTAGGTACAAAATGAAAATGGTGAAGTTTCTTCTGGGTGAACTTTATTCTCTCTAATGTGCCGAGATGCGGATAGACAATTTGACTGAGACTTTGGAAAGCTGTAACAAGTGGTATGAGGACTTCGATGACAGTGATCCAAAAGTTCAAACATCCGATTCTGTTGACTCTAGTGCTACAATTGTTTTATCAACCTCTCATGCTACTTCTACTACCACATTTTCAAATGGTTCTGAAGTTATGATGGGTAAGTTTAAAAGAATGTGGCAGAGATAGATAGCGCCGAGCAAATTAGGGATGATGTTGAGAGATACTTGAATGGTCCATGTGAAAACATAGAGGACGCGGAGTTTGATGTGCTTAGATGGTGGAGGTTGCACGGACAAAAAAGGTATTACACTCTATCAAAACTTGCAAAAGATGTCCTGGCTGTTCAAGTCTCTACTGTTGCTTCTGAAAGTGCTTTTAGCATGGACGGGAGAGTTCTTGACCCATTCCATAGTTCTTTGACTCCGAAGATGGTTGAGCTTCTTGTTTGCCTCCAAAATTGGCTCAAATCTTCTCCAAATCCGGATATCTTTAGCATTGAGGATGTGGAGTACTATAATCAGTTGGATGAAGGTATTAAACAAGTTTACTTTACTCTTATGAATTATAATATATAAACTAAATATATTATATACATAGCTTGGTTAATATTTTACTGTAAATTTCTTGTACCTATTTTTCCCTTTCTAGAATTATCGAAGTATTCAAAAGAAAGAATAAGGAGCAGTCAAGCAATGAGGCGACGGAGGTTTAATCTTGTGAGTATATTCACTTGTTTGAGTTTTTTCATAGATATTATATGCTATAGCCTGTGGCCCTATAGTAAATGCGATGCTATGTAATTTCTTTTTTCTTATATAGACTTGTTATTTTTGTCGATCTGCCGGGAGAGCTTGTTGCATGACGGTTGATGTATTCTTGGACCTTGGTGGGCGGTGGTAATGAGTGATGAGCTACATTAAGCTTTTTTTCTTTTTTTAAGTTATCCGGTTTATGAATTATCATTGAAGATATTGTGGACTTCTCTTGATGTTGTGGACTTTCATATTTGTAGGTGTGGACTTCATTATTGAATCGTGGTGTTGTGGAGTGTGGACCTTGTGGTAGATCGGAAGAGCACACGTTTTTAAAGTTTGTTGCGTTGTTTGTCGTTACAAGTTTTTTGTGATTTTAGTTGTTACAAGTTTCTTGCCTTGTTAAATGTTAATTGTTAGTTGTTCCTTGTTACAAGTTTTTCTGCATAATTAAATTTTTTTTGGTGCTTGTGTAATTGTGTTGTTGCCTTCTTGGACCCTTAGTGTAATTAGATCACTCTTTGGTGTGAATGTGATTTTACTTTCATACTTTTATAATCGGATCATTCTTTAGTGTGATTGTGATTTTACTTCCATACTTGGTTTTTTTTTAATTGGCATTTATTAAGCTTGCATCACATTGAGACATGCCCAAAAAAATAATAACACTCGATTTTTATTTTTTTGGCAAATTCTGGGCCAAAATTCAAATTCTGGGCTGAAATTTAATTTGGGCCGCTAAAATTCAAATTCTAAGCCGAAATTGAAGTTGGGCCTGTATTGGGCCGGCCCAACCCGATAACCGACTCAACATTAGTTGACTCAGGTTGAGACGGGTTATGGAACCGAGCCAGATCGGTTCGGTTCCAAAATTTACAACCCGAGTCTATGTCGGGTCCGGTTCAGGATGGACCCAAACCCGGCCTGATCCGTCCGATGCCCGGCCCTAGCTACAGCTGACCTTCTTTCGCTGACCAACGCGGCTGCTGACCCCCCGCCTCCCTCCGCCGCTATTACACCTCAGTCTCTGCCGCTGCCCACCAATGCTGACCACCTACCACCTCCGCAGCCTGTTTCTTTCTTTCTTTCTTTCATTTTTTCTTCAATTTTCTGTGAACTTTGATTATATTATGTAAGAACCCCATCGTTCTCTTGACTCTCTCTACATTGTTGGTGAGTGGTAAGTGGCGGCTGATGTTAATTGTTAGGGTTCCAACTTGCTTATGGTTATTAATTTGCGCCCAAATTGGGCCAGATTTATGTTGACGGCCCAAACCGCCAGCCGACCCAAACCCATCTGACTTTTCAGCCTTAGTCGGGCTCGGGCTGGAAAACTCCAACCTGACTTCTAGTCGGGTTGGTTTTGGGTTTGGGCCTAACCCGACCTAACCGACCTGATGCCCAGGCCTAGTCATACTAGTAACAGCCATACCATTTCAGTCATACTATATATTCAGTACATTATGTTACTAGTTTATCATAAGGGTTCACATCTCCCACTTATTTCAAGAGTAGTAGTTGGTGTACATGTACTCGAAAGTCAGCACATTATAGTATTCCACCTGGACATGAGTAGTGAATAGTGGTGCATCCTGGGGTAGTTTTCATAAAAGACCCACACATCTGTCTCGATAACATGTGCAAAAGCTGAACCATCAAGTGTCGTCCACCAAGAGTGGCAGTGATCTCATATAGTGTTTTTTTTTTCATAATCTCCATATAAAACATAAAGGAAAAAGTGAAATCAAATGAATTTAGTGAGTGACTCCTATACATGCATATTTTCTTTAGTTCAAAATCATGTCATGAGAGCTCAATTACCCCAATTTAGAATCTTACCCATCAACTTGAATATAACATATAGTTTAGAGGTACCTTAACAAGCTTATGAATTTGATCATGGACCACCTTGTTGTAGTCTTACAAATCTCTTTATAGATATTCAAGGGCTACCTCACTGTAGCCTTGTGAACATAATCTGAACATGGCCAAACTTAGTCATGAGAGAGGTAAGATTCAGCTAAAAAGAGTTAACATGCAAAGTATACTATTATAACAATATAACTCAAAGGGCATAAGAACACAATAATCTTAAACAGCTAAGATCACAAAATAAAGTCTAGAAATCACATACTGTCACAAATTCCTCCTGAGTGATGACCTATACTCAACAATGAATACTATAATTAGAAAGTTAGTTAGATTTTGTTATAGATTATCGATACTTATTATCCGTAGTACTCTAAAGAGAAGATGCTAAGGAATCAAAGACTCTCTTTAGGGTTTCTCAAGAAATCTTAGCATCATCAAATCTGAAAAATATTAAAACACACCCTCTTAATTTCCAGACTTTGGCCTTCCAAAAGATTGACTCTTGATTGGATAGAGAGATCTCATTCTACTTGCTTATCCTTTGCCTTTGGATCTTTCCTTTAGATAGTATGGGTTAAGATGACAAATGAGTTAAAGTTTAAGATTTCAGAGAAAAATGGGGTGGGAATATCTGCAAATGGAGCTTTTCTGATTTATAACTGTGATTAGGTCTCTAGTAAGAGCGAGTTACCACCCATAGTTTTGGTAAAATGGTTTTACTCAAGTAAAGAATTTGAGGTGGCTTCCAAGCAAAACCCTGACTCGGGGAGGCTGTATTATAGAGCAGCTGATTCATTTATGGCCTAATGATGAAGATTCATTCACCCCACACGCAATGTGCTAAATACTAGAATATATATTATTATGTATATATATATATATATTCTACTAACAGACTTGAAGTATTAATAGTATATAGGCTTACTATCGATAGTCGGTTAAGTTCAAAATCATTAAGTAGTTTTTGTAAGTTTAATTCCCAATATGCGGTCAAGATTTTTGGTAAGTCATTACACTAGACCTCTGATGCTGTTACAATGACAGAAGACAGATGGTGTAACATGATCCATGCTTTCTTATTTATTTTATTTTATTGATAAGCAATATAAGACCAAAATGTGAGTAGCTATGATCTAACACCATATGGTATGTCATCGTATGGTGTCATATGACTATACGACGTGTATCGGGACACGCCACATGAAAAACCACAATCATATGAGATGCTTTGATGCACGCCACATAACTATATGACTGCTTATGATACTATACATATGATGCTAGAACATTTTTAGAAAGGTCTCTATTGTCATTCCTAAGTTAGCTCGATGTAACTAAGTGAAGATTAGGTTATCAGCGTCATTATATATTATTGTAAATATGTGCTCAAAATTATGTGACTTGTCAATTGTCATAAACAAAAGGTTAAATTTCACAAAAAGTCCCCAACCTTTGGAAAATGTATCAATTTCATCCCTATTCTTTTTTTAAGTAGAGTCCCTAACCTTTTGAAAACTAGCATGAAAGATCTTTCTTAACGTTTTCGATTTAATTTCACCATTAAGTCCATAGAAAAGGACATTTATACCCTGGACTTTAGAGAAGGAAAATAAAATAGAAATTAGAAAAAAAAAGAGCAAAATGCTACTTAAATAATAAAAAACAAATTTTTATCTCCTTTACACACTAACCTAGCCAAATTTTTCGTTTTTACTGTACACAAGGGCTTTTGTTCGTAATTATTCCTAAAAATTGATGTACTGAAAGTGCTAGCAATGGCAACAGTTGGGACATTGAGTGAAAGAGATAAAGATTTCTTCTTATTATTTAAGTAGCCTTTTACTTTTTTTTTTTTTCATTTTAAAACTTGCTTTTTCTATTTTATTTTCTTTATGTAAAATAAAGGGTAAAAATGTCCTTTTCCACGGATTTAAAGGCGAAATTGGATGGAAAATGTGAAGAGGGACCTTTCGTGGTAGTTTTGGAAAGGTTGGGGACTCCACTGGTTGAAAAAAAGAATATGGATGAAATTGATACATTATATAAAGTGTGGGAACCTTTTGTGAAATTTACCCTAGATAAAATAGAAATGGTGGCTCAAATGATTAAAAGAAAACATTGTACTTGAGGTCCTCAACGTTCTAAAGAAGTGGAACTGAATTTCTAACAATTTATTTTTGGTAGAAAAATCCCTAATTGGGGAATGGGGATCATTTCGTAGACCAATATCTATGACAAATATTTTTGACAAATTATCTTGACTTTTGATTTTATTTATTTAATGTATAAATAAATCAATTCTTCCAAACTTGTTAATCAATCAATCTATTTATTACAGCCAAATTACTAGGCTTATACTCCACCCTTCCTAAATGATGACGTGTCAAATCATGACTTTCTTTTGGCCATTATTATTTTGTTAAGGATGAAAATGTAATTCCATCTAAAATATTTAAGAATAAAATTAAAAACAAACTTAATTGAGCTATGTATCATGATTTTTTTTCTTTTCTTTTTTCTTTTTTTTTTGGGGGGGGTTAAATCAATCACAAACAATTTCAAAGTCTTTGGTACTTTATTTTTATTTTATTTTATTTTATTTTATTTTAACTATGTATCGGTCGATTGACATGTGATGACAAGTTGATAAGAAAATTTATATTTTATATGGTTGATGTAGATAGGTGGAGGTCATTGCATAACTAGTTATGAATTTGATTATTTATTTATTCATGAATGGATTAAAAAGATAGTTTTTCAATTTTTTTTTTTGACAATTAAATTGAGCTAAAGTTATATATGCATTAGACATAAAAAAACCTCAAATCAGGACACAATTATTCGCAAAATTTATTAATTGATTAATTCCTCGTATCCACAATCTTAAGAAAGCGGGAGCCAACAAACTTATCTCTTCACTTCATTTTGTTCCATTCATTGCCCTAGAAAATTATTTATCAAAAACATAAAAAAGAAAAGCTTCCACTTGTGAATAATGGACTGACATGAGAGCCAATTCTGATCCATTGGTAGCAAATGGTTATCCGTTATATATTTTTAATTTAAAAAACCTTAAAAATGAAACACTAAGGATAATTTTGATACGATAATTGTGTAATGAACGACCTCCATAAAAGCACTAGAACCTTCCAAAACCCTAGAAGCTCACTAGAGTTTGGCCCAGTGAAGCTCTATAAAAGGGATGTTCTAGCATAGAACGGGCACGCGAAATTAAACTGCATCAATTGGCATCGTCTATGGGAACCCAATCAAAAAGCATTATCACGATCTATTGTTCTCTTGGTCAGGGATCTTATCTTAGTTATTTTTTTTGTTCTACCGAGATCTATAGCTGGTTGAGATTTGTTCCCAGGTCACACTCTAACGATTTATGGCTGACCACACTCGGTTCTTTGAAGAGGACAACAACCTCTTCAGTTCTCACTAAGCGATCTCTTCATATCACTGCTTTGCAATCTACATCCACTTCATAGCGTGGTTCTCAAATAGCTCGTTCTGACCTACATCGGCCAAGTCACAGTGCTCGTTCGTTCTTTAGCGAACCTATGTCTACCCCTAAGTGGTACACGGTCGCTCTTAACGTAACTACGCCCCAACGTAGCGGTACTCATTCCTTCCTTAGAGAACCTACATCCATCTCCGAGTAGTAAACAGTCACTTGTTCTTTAGTGAACCTACGTCCACCTCTGAGTGGTACATAGTCGCTCTTAACGTAACTACACCCGCTATGTAGCGGTGTTCGTTTGTTTCTTAGTGATCCTACGTCCACCCTCGAGTGGTCCATGGTCGTTCTTTCTTTGGCGAACCTACGTCTACCTCTGAATGGTACACCGTCGCTCTTAACGTAACTACGTCAACTCTGTAGCAGTGCTCGTTCATTCCTTAGCTAGCCTCCGTCCACCCCTGAATGGTACGCGGTCGCTCTCAACGTAACTACGCCGGCTATGAATGGTGCTCGTTCGTTTCTTAGCGAAGCTACGTCCACCCCAAGTGGTACACGGTCGCTTGTTCTTTAGCGAACCTACATCCATCTCTGAATGGTACACGGTCACTCTTAACCTAAATATGCCCACCAAGTAGCGGTGCTCGTTCGTTCCTTAGCGAACCTACACCACCCTCAAGCGGTACATGGTCAGTCATTTTTAGTGAACCTACGTCCACCTCTGAGTGGTACATGGTCGCTCTTAACGTAACCATGGCCCTCCAAGTCGTGGTGATCGCTCGTTCCTCATGCTCTTATTTGTCCGTGCTTTTATGGATCTTATTAGTGCTCTTATACTCTTATTAGTGCTCGTGCTTTTATACTCGTGTTCTTATATTCTTATTAGTGCTCGTGCCCACCAAACCACGGTGCTCGCTCGTTCTTTATGCTCTTATTTGTCCATGCTCTTATACTCCTATTAGTGGTCATACTCTTATGCTCTTGCTCTTATGTTCTTATTAGTGCTCTTATGCTCTAAACGGTGCTTGTGTTCTTATACTCTTATTTAGAGCTCATGCTCTTATGCTCTTATTTAGTGCTCGTGCTCGTGTTCTTATGTTCTTATTAGTACTCGTGCTCTTAAAGCAACTATGCCCGTCAAGCCGCGACGCTTGCTCGTTCCTCGTGCTCTTATTTGTCCGTGTTCTTATGCTCTTATTAGTGCTCTCATGCTTTTATGCTTGTGCTCTTATGCTCGTGTTCTTATGCTCTTCTTTAGTGCTCGTGCTCTTACGCTCTTATTAGTGCTCGTGCTCTTATGCTCTTATGCTCGTGTTCTTAAGCTCTTCTTTAGTGCTCGTGCTCTTACGCTTTTATTAGTGTTCATGCTCTTATGCTCTTATGCCCATGCCCTTATGCTCTTATGCTCGTGCCCTTATGCTCTTCTACATCTGTGCTCGTGCTCTTATGTTCTTATGCTCTTATACTCGTGCTCTTATACTCTCATTCTTCGTGCTCGTGCTCTTATTAGTCTGTGCTCGTGTTCTTATTCCTCTATATTTGTGTGCTCTTATTAGTCCGTGTTCCTGCTCTTATTGGTCTGTGCTTTTGCTCTTATTTGTCTGTGTTTGTGCTCTTATTAGTCCGTTCTAGACCTGTTTAAGTTAGTGTACATGACCTTATCAGTTCTACGCCTCTTCAAGTCCGTGAACATGCCCTTACTAGTCGTACGGCCTTCTCAAGTTAGTGTACGTGCTCTTATCAGACCATCTCTATGGTATTTTCGGGCCACTGCTCATGCTCTTATAAGATGACATGGTCTTATCAGACCAACTTACACGATTCATTGCCGACATGGTCTATATATGTCGCTACTGCTCGTTCTCAATTCGCGCTTCCCAGACGCTCTGCTTGGCTTCCAGTGACTTCAAGTCAAACTCCTCGCTTGAAAATACCTTCTCAAATATTATAATCGCCCACCATGAAAAAAAAAACTCAATTCTCTAATTATGCAGTAAGACTTTTGCAAATTGAGCATATAACACGAGATTAAAGAGCTAAAGAGTTAAATGAACATAGAAAAGTCACACGCCATGACGGCAGCACATGTGATAAAACATTTGAAAAACAAAGATGTGATAAAACATTTGAAAAACAAGGCAAAAGTTATTATGTTAAAATTAGCATTTAACCCTTTTTGCCAGGATAAGTGATACAATAATTGTGTAACGAGCGACCTCCATGAAAGCTCTAGAACCTTCCAAAACCCTGGAGGCCTACTAGAGTTCGGCCTAGTGGAACTCTATAAAGTGACGTTTTATCATAGAATGTGCACGCGAAATCAAACCGCATCAATTGTCATTTTCGTTTTCATTTTCATTTTGTTAACAAATTTTTTTTTCTAGTTCTTCAAAACTTAGAAAGTAAACAAGTTTTCGATGTCTTAAAAAGTTGAGAGTAACATGAAAATTAAAAAAAACAATAAAAAGAGCTTATCATCTTGGACTTCTATTCCTTACTAGACTAGATAAAGGTCTCTGAAATGGTAACGTAGATTGTACTAAAATTGATGCCATGTAAGTTAAAAGAGAGAATTCTTCTATAAAAGTCATCTTACAGTTATGTTATCTTTAATTGAAGCAACAATAACTAATTATAGACATTCTCGAGAAGATCCTATTCATACAGAATATAAGTCGTCATAATGATTATTATTATATTATTTAGACATTAATTAATACATCTATCTTAAAAATACATTTATAATAACTCTAGTAATTTCCTTACGAGATCTCCCACCATACGCTGGGTGGAATTACCCCCCCTCCAAGCGTACACTTAGTGGGAGATTATTATAGGTTGTTCTACTCACATGCAGGTTGTTAAATGATCTATCATCAAACATATGGCTGGAGAAATATTCAACGTATTCTGGTTGAAATTTTAAGCATGCTGCTTGTCAACGGGAAGACATGTCATAAATGAGCAAATAGCCTAAGAAGCTATATACATAGGCTTAGCTCTACAACATATTTCATATCAAGGGAGGATGCACCCCGGCAAACGTATCTATTATAACTGAAGCTGATCAAATTCATGAATATTTGTGCAAGTGGGGGACCAAATTTGGAAGATATATCGCCAAACCCTTATCATTTTCAATTACGTTGCGTCAACAAACACTTGTTTTTAGTAGTCGTGTCTCTGTCTATGTTTTAAAAAGTAAATATAAATGTATGTTTAGATATGTCTAGGTTAAATTCGTGTCATTTATTATACATATTCTTGAATTGACGTTAATCATGTCTCACGTTTTTTAGAACATTGAGGCATGTTCTCTTTATTATTATGAGACCGTTTTTAGTTTTCAGTTTTTCAAAACACTGAAAATGCGTTTGTTTTTATATTTTTAAAAATGAATTTTGAAAAACAAAGAATTTTTTAACAAAGAAAATAGAAAATAATAAAAAGTCGTTTTGAGAGTTTTTAAATAAAATACGATACTTAATTAAAAACACGAAAATCACTTTGTTTTGGGAATTTCAATTTATCACTTCTAATTTTACAACCCTTCATTCCTCCGCCCACCAAATCAATTACGACTACTATAGTGCTGCTTCTTTCCATCATCTGCTTAATTTCTTTCTCTCTCCTCTAATTTCTTTATTCTAATGATACACCCAAATTACGACTATTCTCTCATATCTCCTTCGTCCGTTCCCCCAAATGTTATTTCTTTCACTCTACTCTAATTTCATTTTTCCCCATAACAAATTATATAATAAAATTTCATATTTCAATCTTCGTAATGATACATTATAACAAAATAATTTTTTTAAGGAAAGAACAAAATTATTTAATTTACTTAAACAAGATTATTTAGAGTGTGTTTGATAGGAAAGATGGAAAATAATATATTTTCCAATTTTCATGAAAAGCATTTTACTTAGGGGGAGGTGGTAATTGATGTTCCAGGAAAATGTAGAAAACTATGCTTAAAAGGATTGTACCATGGAATTTCAATTTTATTTCTATTTGTCAATCAAACGTACAAAGATAGAAAACTTCTCAATAATTTGACATTTTTCATAGAAAATATTTGTAATCAAATACGTAATTAATTTATTATTTAACAAGCAAATAAATTATCAAAATATCAAAAAGAACATGTTTTTCAGTTTTGTGTTTCTTAAGACAATTTTCTAAAATGACAAAGTAAATATATTTTTAGAAATCTAAAAACAAGCATTCAAATAGAAAATTAAAAATAAATTAAAAAATAGAAAATTAAATTACTAAAAGAACCCAGCCTTAGTATTTTACAATGTAGACTAATGCAGAAAAAGCCGTCTATCATTTCCCTTTTTAGCGCTTTTTTCTCTTTCTGCTTGTTGTCACCCCTTTTTAAAAGCGTGTGACACCAATAACATTGCCCACTCTTGTAATTACCTTACTGCCACGAGCCCACCTTTTCACTTAAGTAAAAAATGGCATAGGTAGAAAAAATAATTATAAAGAAATAACGGTTTTATTTATTTATTTATTTAAGACTAAGAACCCTGGATTTTTTTTCTTTTTTTTTTTTTGACATCAACATTTTGATTAATCCTTGATCGACAAAATGACTTTACCGAACTACTCTTTGGTTGCAAGTATAATGCTTCCTTTACTATTTGAATAAAAATGAAAGACGAGTAGATGACTCAACTTGTACATATATATATATATATATTCAATAAAACAATAGGGTAGTCAACCCCCATATTGAGTCTAGGGTGGAAGTCTAAAAATCACACAAAAACTCTTATGATGTTTTTTTAATTTAAAAAAAAAAGAAAGAAAGAAGAACTGGTACATATATACAACATATTAATTAATAACCATATTATTCACTGAGGTGAAAATGCAAGAACCAACTGCAAGATTTGCGTTTATTCTGGTCCTACGGAATGTCCTTATTCCTTTTTGTATTGACCAAATAATAACCATCCGGATCCCTTTTTGTTTTCTAAAGAGAAAAGTTTAGGGCAATTTGCATTTTGGACCTTTTATAAAGCTCTTGAAATGTCCCAAAACCGCTCAGTTTTTGCAGGAAAAAAAGACTGGTTTTCGTGAAGATTTGCAGTTTCCCCCACAGAATGATTTATCAAAAACAAAACGAGTCCGGCTATTACACGTGTAGTAAGAGGTATCATATCAATGTTAGTGAATGTATTACAGGTGCTATAGTAATGATCGTCAGCTCAGTCTAGGCCCGACTGTAAATTCCTGTCTGGCTTGTTTACAAGTGCGATACAGGATATATAGTCCCATTCTGGCGTGTGCCATGGCAGTGTATGGCCCATGTGGCATGCCCCGATGCATGTCACATGGGCTATATGTATGGCGTTAGATTAATTTTATAGGATATATTTTCATTAAAATTTAGATATTAATCTTATATTAACCGGCCAAACGAACTTGTGCATCATAACGATCGAGCCATTAAAAGCCACGACGCTAGGCTATTAACTAATGAGACATAGTTTGCAAACAGCTTGACACCTCAAATTGTAGTTCCACTCTAGACGTTTAGTGGCGTTATGCCGCCAGATGCGCATATGCGTTTGCATGCCACGTGAAAGAAACCACTTATAGCTTATACAGGGCTAAGAAAATTTTAGACCGCGTAAAAGCTCGATATTGGTCGAGATAGTTTGTAACATGTTTCGTTATGTTTAAGAGCTGGTCAAACTACTTCTTGGATAACTAAACTCGATGGATGATGTAAGTTTACATCAATTGCAATAAATAGGTTTTCTGCAGGGGATCGGATCTAAATTGAGCAAGATTTTCTTGCCACTTGAATCCAAGACCCAGCGCAATGTTTGGTGGTCCAAAAGTGTTTGGGCGATCACTGGTTTTTACGGCCTTTTACTTTTCTTCTTATCAAAAAAAAATTTTTGACAGAACATCAGC
Organism: Nyctanthes arbor-tristis; assembly: GCA_963692815.1. Classification (NCBI taxonomy): domain Eukaryota; kingdom Viridiplantae; phylum Streptophyta; class Magnoliopsida; order Lamiales; family Oleaceae; genus Nyctanthes; species Nyctanthes arbor-tristis. The sequence goes on from CAVNYN010201709.1 coordinate 23,155, forward strand.
CCTTAAATAAACTTTACATAAATTTGGAAATTTCTTTGGATGTGAGATCACTAGACAGACACCTCATAACTAGATTTCTTATATTTATTTTCTTTTAAAGAAATTTCGTTGCGGAATTTTCTTCTGAAATCAACTAGGACGAGATGGAAATTTTTGTTTGGAAGTTAGAATTCCTCTTCCTCGTTACTTTTCTAGATATTGACTTATAAATATTTAACAACCAATCAATATGTCGGGGTTTAGGTTGCTGCTTCTAAAATGATTGATCTTTTTGAAACCGACTATGTGTTGATATCATATCAATAATTGAAGTTCAAACGAGTACATCAATCACAGAAATGAGTACACTGGCTTGAAGATTACTTTTCTCAGAGGAGTCACCATTTTTAAAAAAATAAATAAATAAATAAATTTTTCTTCAAACTTATTTTAAGTACTCCACACTCTTTCAATAAAATACGACTTAACTATGTTTGCATGAATCTATAATTTTCTTTACTTTTTAACCACATATATTCTTCAAGCATGCTTGTCATATCAAAATAGAACAAATAAAATAATAAATCGTTAGAAGACAATATTATTATAGATAATTATATAAAGGAAGACAACATAGTAAAACAACGTGGAAAACTCATTTTAATATTTTTTTTTGGACAGTTAGCTGCAATCTTTCTTGGTTTCTTTCTTTGTGGATATCCATCCATGTCTGCGTCTTTGTGTAGTGTATTTTTTTCTTTTCATTAAATTATATATATGTAAATGTTGAATCAAATTCGATAGAGTTTCCATTTTCAGCCTTTTCTTTGGGGAAAAAAGAAAAAAGCAATCGGATTGGTCATATATAGAAGAGAATATATGATATATATTTTTTTGAAAAAAGAATATATGATCTTTTTATTGTCAACAAATTGTGAATCTATAGATATTTAAAGAATATATATCGAGAATCTCTAAATCCCTCCCAAATGTCACTATTAAGAAGAATAAAATTAGAAAAGCAAAAAAATAAAAAAAAAAGTAAAAAAAAAGGAAAGGAAACACTCTTTATTGTATTGAATTCTTACACTTAAATCATAATTATATAAAACTATGTATCTTTGACAATAATTTGCATTTGACTTTTTGCACTAGTTCACAAATATCTATTTAAAAGTAGAAATATTTTTATGAAAATGAATTGTGGAAATTTGTGTAGTAGACGTGAGTTCTTGGAAATATATAGATGTGATTGTTTTGATCATATTATATTTTTAAATAAAAATGGTTTATATGTTTAGTTTTTCTAGAAAGATAATGAAAAAATAGGAATATCGTTATTATTTTGGACACTGACGATTTAACTATTGTCAAAATATAAAGATTCTGTCGGGACTATAGAAATTCCCATTGCGTTACTTCAACTATGGATCAAACTATTACACCTATGACCATTATCATAATAATCGATGATTGAGGCAACAAAGGTGAAATCCAAAATTGTTGCACCAAATTGATGGACAATATGCCTAATTTTACTAGTGCAATTTTGACTCTTCCTCTCAATATAAGTCGACTACATTCACCGATAAAAAGATCTTTTATGGGATTCTCTCTTTGCTTTGCTGTATTCACGAATTAAAAAGGGACCCAGAGAAAGGAAAATGAAATTTCAATTCTTGATTGAGGAAAAAGAAATAATTTTCAATCACTTCCAAAAATCTCAACCATAATTTTTTTTCTTCGACCTTTTTCGTCGGGTCAAAGAGGGCTGCTAAAGGACTTCCAAGAACAAACTTTTTAAGGAATTCTTCTTGAAATTACGTAGACTTGAAAAATAAATTCAGCAATTCAATTAATCATCTTGTATATATCAAAATAATAATAATCATCCAAATGGTCGAACTAATAAGTGCAATATATTGTTGTTGTTGTAGTAGTATTTTAAGGTGATCACGATCTTTTCCCATATGTAATGATATTAATTAATTATATCACAATTACAGTCATCATCATCATCATATCATATATATCATATATAATACAAAAATTTTCAATTAAATTTGAATTCTCAATTACAATTTGCCCGCCTATAATTTTAATGACATCATCATCATGTTACACAATTTCTCAAAATTGATTCCATAATTCATCCCCATTTCAAATATCAAAATTTTTATCTTCATATAATTTTCAAATTTTCCTTTCTTAGAGTCCTTGAATATGTGGAAACCAAATATCAAAAAATATCATTTTTCTATTATTACAATTTATATTATTTATTATTATATTATTTTAAAAAATTATTTCTTATTATTATTTAGCGTAATAGATTACACGGAAGTCATAATGTTGAATTAAATTTTCTCGAGATCGTGACAGTTTATGTAATACTTTTATATATTATACAGACGTAGTGAGTATATACATCTATGCATCGTGACGCGGTTGTTACAGAGCATAGGGCATTACATTTTATGCATTATTTTTTTACTGTTGTTCCAATTAGTAAACTTTTTAAAATTATCGTCTACAAAAATTTTATATTGCCACTTGCCATGCATAAAACTCTGGATCTGTAAATTAAAAAAAAAAACCAATTTTTCTATTAAAGAAATTAAAACTCGGCTACTATTGATCTCCCTTATCGAGTTTTTTAATGAAAGTCTTCTGAATATAGAACAATTTGAAATTAGTGTATTTTTGTCAATATACAAGTTTTGTCAACGTAAAGTTAACTCACTAATATAGATAATATAAAAAGGAAACTCCTATATTAAAAAAAAATTGAAAACTTATAAGCCTCATTTTCGAGTTTTAAAATTTAAAATTTTCTTATTTGGATATTCATCCCAAGTTTTCAATAATTTATATTAGTTTATCAGCTTTTATATTTCTTTTTTATTTTTGTTTGCTCATCTCTTTCCTTTTTTTAGTGTTCATATATATAATTATTTGAAAATAAAGGTATTATAAACTAATTGTCTTGTATTACCTCTATTTATTTATTTGTTTGTTTATTTATTTATTATTTATCATTGTTTGATTTTCAAAATTACCTGGAGCAAATGGATCAATTGATTTACTTTTTTTTTTGTGCAATAAAAATCCATTTATTTGCATCACATCAACAACTAAAGACATATGATACATTTCTATCATAATAATATATAGCTAAATTTTATTTTCTTGACATATATGATATAAGTTGAAAATCTTTGTGACTATTTTTTTAATCTTTGTTTCTGTATCATTTATGTTGCCACGTTTAGGTTGTGGAGGATGTAAAAAATTTATTTTCTTAATCTTTTTTCTCCATAAATGTGAACACTTCAAAATATTGACTGAACTCATATTGTTATTTCATTTGATTGAATTATTATATTGTAACCATTCATTGTTTTTTTGCATTTTTGCAATCTATGTAGTGAATTTTTTTATGAAATATTGGGAATTTGTCTCTCCGTGCAACGTATGTGTTGAATACTAATTTATTGATATTTTAATTTGACGAAAATAATAATGAAATTTAGAGAAAATTTTGTGAACAAAATGATATGAAATCCATAAGAAGAAAATGAACTCTGAAAAAAAAGTACTCCCTCTATTCTGATTATCTGATCTTATTTTCTTTTTCAGGATGTCTCACATATATGATCTCCCTTTATATTAAAAGTCTAAGATCTCTTGTATTTTTTGAAAAATATATCCTTATTTAATATTTTAATTATAACTATCAATTTTAAATTTTAGATCGGAAGAGAGTACGTCGGGAGGGTAATTTCTCATAAATAAAAATTTTTTATTTAAACATGTATCCAGTAAATACATGTATATAGACGTCTGATACGTATTATTAGAATGGTAACTAATAATATAAAATAAGTTAGATGATTTCAAAGTGAAATATAGAAAAGTATTAATCAAGTATATAAAAGGGCAACTATTAATATAACATTAATGAAACATTAATTTAATGCGTCAAATGCTATATCAAAACTGTATATTTATTGTTTTTGTCATGCAAATCTAATAACACGTTTTTTTCTAATATTTTATAAGGCGAGTCAAGATAGGTCGGGACATAGACAGGATGGGACGCCATCATGACCCATGAAAAGACTTATCAATTTTTTCCTCCTTTCAATTAATGTCATATGTAACACACTATTAATTGATAAACATAGAATAAAACAAAGAGTTGTGCTATTTGAACAAAAGTTCATACAAAAAGTTAAACAAAACTAGTACATGGCAGAATCTTATTTTTTAACACATCAAATGACTTTTACATTAAAGATAATTACATAAGACTTGTGTCTTATTTGTAACAATTTTTGTATCCTCCTTTATTCATATAGAATTATTCTAAAAAAACCTTTATTTAGAATTTTAAAGTTCCGAATATTCACTAATATAATAACATCATTGTCGAACCCTTCTATATATATCGATGGGTTGTTATTTAATTCAAATGCCGGAAGCGTTTTAAATACAAAATTTTTAACTCTTGTCAAAATCAAGGGGTAAGACTTATCAATCAATTTTCTTTTGTTCATTAGATAATGTGGTGTTGTTTGACATCTTCAACTCATTTAAAGTTGTAGTATTCATAATGAGACAATATCAAAGAAAAATTGTTTACATTCTTAAGATCAAACGATTCTTCGCTATGTGAGTCATTCCTTATATTTAGTTTACATGAAAGAACAAGACATACACTAAATAAAAGCCACTTTATATATTATACCGAACACAAGTTTGGGAGGCCTTTACATGTGAAAATAGGACCCCAATCTTTTTGCAAAAAACTTCTTTATATTAATCCCATACAAGTCAAATTTTATTTAAGTTTCCATACCTATACTTGGCTTAGTTCTATCACTACCTCTTATTCTATTAAATAAGAAATATTTGCCTATCCCTCATAATATTATCATAGTGCAAAAGATTGAAGGAGTAGGTACAAAATATATCAAACTCATACGAGGTTCCTAAGTACATTACAAACATCGGCTCCTCCTCGTAGTAAGCCCAAATGTCTGTCTCAATTACATGCATAATTTAACTTGCATCGGGAGACAATCCCCACTCTTCAGCTTTTCTTTCAATGACTCTTCGATGGATCATCTATAAAAGGTTACATACATACAAAGTGAGTATAAAATACCCCGTGAGTAATACATCATTTCTGTTTACCAAATGGTTATAGAAAAATCATTTCATGTTACAATCTTAAGAATATTAAGATGTATAAATCTTTTGAATGCATTATAGGGCTCAAATACTAGAAGTTCATACTGCCCATGACATCTTATTGCCTTTCAAATACCAATATGGTGTTGCAACACAATAGATTCATAACAATTTCTGATTAGCTTTTCCCCGGATTTCCAATCTTTGCAATTAACATGGATCAAATCAAAGCAAATAATACAAATTTTGTAGAGGGACTCTAGCACTTAGAAATCATTTTAACAATATCGAAAACACATATCTTTGCTTAAATTTATTTGAAACTTTATGCATGCAAGTAAACCAAAGAAATGAATTACTCACATTGGCTTCTTATATCTTTAAAGTTGAGTGAATGTTAATGAGTGGCAAAACACCTTCAGTTTCTTAGTATATCCAAGCAAAATAACCTTTAGAATGTAAGTTCTATATGTATATGGAATATGCCTTGTTTGAAGAGATAAATGAGAGCTTTTGAAGGTCTTTTGGAAGTTTTCAAAACCATGCATCATTTATAGACGAATTTTTCTTCTTGTTTTCTAAGAGTTTTTGAATTCCACCAATGAAAAGGCTCCCACTTGTCCTATAATAATGAGTCAACTTGAAGGTATAAGAATTCTTCTTAGTAAATCAAGATGCCAAGTGTGGGTTGTGGATTCAATTCATGTGGGAAGAGCCTATTGGATACAAGTGTCTTAGATGTTTCCCTTTACTTCTTACTAAACCCCTTTACCTATTGAACTCTATAACTAAGTCTTTGTATTTTTGACTATATTAGTGAGACATCACATCTTTACTTTAAGCATCTTTTCGATCTCAAAATTTACTACCCGATTAAGTTTAGTCGTTCTTTTAGTAAATTTTCCGTAACCGATAGGGTAATTGACATACATTCGAGTAATCATCAAACAAACAAAATGTTTTCAAATTCTTATAAAATGTCTCGACTAATTATCCAATTATAAGATTTATTCATCAATTACTTATAGGTAAATATTAAAACCAATTATTATTCCTAAGATGCTACTATTAACGTAGAGAAGTACTCGAAGTGTTACAATCATTCTTTCAATTTAATAGAAAAATCATTTCAAAAAATAGTATAATAAAAAATAAAAATAAATTGCCACAAATTTATGGGTCAATTGGTCAAATTGTTATTTCTAATAATTATTATACATTTTTAGAATTAAATTTATTAAAAATAGAAAATACTTGGTGGATCGCGGGTCTATGGGGAGGGTCCAACCTGACCATACCCACACTGGACCCACTGCGGGGTAGACTGTGTTACCCAATACCTGTCCTTTTGCTCAAATTAAGCATGACGGGTCAATCCTATTAGAGACATATCTCTAAGGGTTTATGGGTCGATGTGCCAAATTACTGTCCCCAATTACTTGACCATTAATTATTACAACTTTATATAAATTGGACGTATGAACTTATACGACGTGTTTGGAGGAGAGCATGATTATGAACTCAAACATTTTGCTTGACTACAAATATCTCATGATGAATTATAATTTCCATATCAATTCATAATTTTATAAAATACAACTGATATATTGTACTTTATCTATGACATAATGTCTATACTTACACGTCGATTTTAATATAAATATACATTATAACTTGTACGAGTGAAAAAAATCTAGTTAAAAATATATATATATATATATATATATATAAGGGCATACAATTGTAGGGAATACAATTGTAGACTCTAATTTCAATTATTTGAAGTGGAATTTATGCTATGATAGCCCACGTAGCATTAGTTAATTAATAGCTTCGAGAAATTATTATTATTATTATTATTATTGGTTAAGGTTTTATCAATCAAATTTAAAATTTAAGATATCTGTAAATCAAGTCGAATTCTTTGAAGAAGCCGCTAAGACGAGTTTGAATATATATATATATATATATCTATATTCCTGAACACAGTTTATATATATATATACATATGCATATATCTATATTCCTGAACTAAAATATGTTCATGTATCCTGAAAATGTTATTATTGCGGTCTAATCAATATGGTAGACTTTTTAGATACATCATTTTTTTTTTCGTATATTCAGTTCTAATTATACTTTTAAATTTGTAAACGTGAACCTGTTTATGTTATAATAATGGAAATCCATAAATATTGACAGCAAAACAAATAATTTCGTTTCCATATATACCAATGAAGACAGGCCATCTATATTTTCTAAACCTTAAATACCAAAATCCAAATTTTCTTTTGTAGCTTTGAATTATTCTTACAGGCATTGATTTTTTTTGTCACAAATGTAGACAACATCAAATGCACCAACTAAAATGTCGATTTCAGTGGAAGTCTAAATTTATTTTAAATCAAAGAAAAAAATGTAATTAAATTTCCAAAAAAAAAAAAAAATGATCACCGCTCATATTTAACTTGTCAAATGGGCAAACCTGAAAGAATGACACTTTGGCAGCATGTGATCCACAAAAAAGATACAGTAAAATTGATTTGGAATATAGAAATTAAAAACTCTACTTAGCCGACTATAGAGAATATTATGTAGAAAAATCAAGATTTTGTGATATATTAAATGTTTAATAGATTGTTAAAATCAAACCAGTAAAATAAGTGTTCAAATAAATTTAAAAAAAAATGAAAAAAAAAAGGTTCATACCCAGATTTCATGCAATTCACTTCATTCACTTGTCATTGTGCAATTATCTCACCCAACCGAACTTCTACAATATAAGATCTCTACAATTGCATTCTTCCAACAAATGGGGTTCGAGAGACAAATTGTATGATGGCGAGACAGACTGAGGACTTATATGCAACTCCACAAATTTTTTTTTTATTTTTTCTGTTTCTTTTTTTATTTACAAGGGGAGATAAGAGAGGGAAGGGGACATATGCAAGAGGGAGTATGAGAGGAGGAGATGTGGTTCGAATCATCGTCCTTCTCCTTGATATGTAAGAATTTAACTATTATAACACTTGTTTGAACCACCAACTGTACATATTTCTTGTTATTCAAATACCTTATTTTATCATTTTACCTTCTCCCTGGTATGTGAGAATTTAACCATTTAAGATCTGTTCAAAGCACCAACTGGAAACATAAGTGTTCTACTCTTAAATGGACGGTCAATATATAAGAGATCTTTAGTTGACTTATAAGTTTCCGACTCCTAAATGGACGGTCAATCGATCTAAGCTACAGGTGTCTTTGTTCTCTATACAAAGTAATTACAAGGTCTTGCCAATGAATTAACTTTATTTCCTAAAAAGTTCATTCATTTTCATTCTAGACTTTTCTCTTGTAAAGTTCTTTCAAAATCCTATATAACCGTGATTCCCTACTCAGCTTCGTCCCTTACCCTGTGAGTTCCTTGAGCTCACATCAACATTTCTTGTGCGAGGCATGATAATGTATTGAGAAACTTTATATAATAATAGTGGTGACATATCACGTGAATAAATGATTGTTGCCATGGATCATCTAAGCACAAGAACCCAAATATTTTCCTGAAACTACCAATTTTCATTAGGAAAAAATTTCAGTCCTCCAAGAAGATCTTAATTAATTAAGAATGCAATGTGAGTGTTGAGACTCAAAATCCTAAATCACACATGTGACTTCTTAATTAGTCTGGAGATTTCATTACAAAAGAAAACTATATATATATATATATAAACAAATCACCATATGCCAATAAGGTCTAACTAATTTGGCTAGGAAGCTAGGTTGAGCTATTGAGACCTAAAGGTCTCAGGTTTGATTCCCCTACGTGGGATATTTTTTACATTTTATTGTATTGTATATTCCTATTATATGTGAGTTTGCATTACTGATTTTTTTAGCGTTGTGTTTCAGTAGAATAAATAACTGCGTTGTGTTTCAATAGAATAAATGTTTATGCACATTTGCACTGCTATGACACAGATTTGTAAATGTACTTTTAAAAAAAAAACACCATCTATTTCAAGTGAAACACCCTAGAATTATTGTAGTGTGTATTCTCATTATATGTGAGTTTGTATTACTAATTTTTTTAGCGTTGTGTTTCAGTAGAATAAATATTTGCATTGTGTTTCAATAGAATAAATATCTATACACATTTACACTACTATGACACAGATTTGTAAATGTACTTTTAAAAAAAAAAAAAATCACCATCCCTTTCAAGTGAAACACCCTAGAATCAAAGAGAAGGAAGGAAAAGAAAATATCTTCAATTTACTCGAATGTTACTAATTCCTTCATATATTTTTTATTATTGTTCAAAAATACATCTTGCAATCGCCGGAGAACAAAAATTGCCATAAATAATGACAAACCGGCGACGTAAGCTGACTTGTCAAACTGCACAAACAAAATCTCCCAAATCATTAAGATAATCCTCGACTTCTTTTAATGAGTCATTAAAATCTCCAAAGTTAGCCAATTTCAAGCCGTCTCCATAACCTGGAATTTCGTTAACACTCCCTAAATCATCGGAAAAGTCCAACAACGTCTGTTCAGGAATTTGGTAATTGAAGAAGCCATTCAAGTAATCAGTGTTCATTGGTATACAGTAGTCGTAATGAAATTCTTCAGGCGGGTTCTGTACCGAGATCGGCTGCAGGATCGAGGTCTGGATACACGACTAGGTTGATTCTGTTCATCCATGGAATCAGGAACATGGGACTCGCCGGAGCCACATGGTTCATTAGATTGAGTACTCGTGCACCGGAGAACGGACGTGGGAGATGCACGATTATTCATTTCTTCGACAGAGTCAGAACCGAAATGTGACGCTCCATTAGTTTCCGGCCCCTCATCGTCCGCCGGAGTTGCAAAGTTCGTTAAAGCGTCCGGTCCCCGCAGTTTTCTAGCAACCTCGTCGTACTTCTTGGCAGCCTCTTCAGCAGTCTCAAAAGTTCCCAACCAAATTCGGACTCCTCGGGCCGGGTCCCGAATCTCGGCAGCCCATTTACCCCACGGCCGCTGCCGGACTCCCCTGAACTTCCGAACGCCACCTCCAGCCGCCTTTTGCTCCGCCGCCTTCGCCTTCCTTGGCTTCTTCTGGGCCGGAAGACTCGTCCCATCTGCATTGACATGGGTTTTTGGTCCACTTTTGATACTGATTTCTTGAACGTATTTCTTGACCCGTTGCCGTCTGAAAATCACGTCGGACTCATCGCCGGAGGAATCCGTCGCGTCAGGATCAGTCACCGTCACCCGAATCGTTCTGCTAACACTGGCTTTCGGCATTCCTTTGGAGGAACTTTTCGGGATTTTAACGAACTTTTCGGTAACAGTTCTATGCTCTGTGAATTTCACCGGCAACGAGAGACTCTTATCCATTGAAATCCTCAAGATTCAAACTCGCCCAAGAAGTTCAACATGTAAGGATTCTTGAAACCGAGAGGATAAAGGGGGTGAATTGGGAAGGGTAAAAAAGATGGCATATATAAGGGGTTTTGGGGCGTGGGTTTAAAGAGGGAAGTAATGAAGGAAATAAGGTAAACTAATAATTTTTCTTGATTCTACACTCTGCTTTTAATTGTATATTTCCCAGAAAACTTTAAGGAAAGTATTGAAAGAATCCTACCGGAAAGGAAAGACTTGGAGGAGAAGAGAAAGAAAAGGGGGCACTGCGGGTTCGTACTGTGCGTTTACGATGGTCGATAAGAGAGTGAGAGAGAGACAGAGTTGGCCTCAGAGAGAGTGACTCAGAAAGAGTTTTGAATATGTGGGGGTTTAGAATTTGAAAGAAATTATGATTGTAGGTGTTATTAATTGTTAGTTTTTGGTGAAGTAATAACTACCATTCTTTTACCGGTTGGCAGTTTTTAAAAGTGCTCTTTAAAAAAAGATAGAGGTGGTCTTTTGAGTGTATTGTTATACTGGAAATGATTTATTCACCAAATGTTTGACAGTATTATACTATCAGAGCCTATGTAGTGTGCTAAATACGTACTATTTGGCTCGTTACATCACAGACATTTGACGGCACGAGCAAGAGATCATAAATGACTATAATACCTCTGGTGCTATAAAATTTGTTTGTCGTGCCCTAACACGCGTTGGTTGCACTCAGCATACATTTTTGTCAATACTACTGGTCTGCGCGTTGGTTGCACTCCGCATACATTTTTGTCAATACTATTGGTGTGTCCGATTGACCAATAAATGATGATTAGTTAAAGCTAATTAAGGCAAATCGTTTGTTTTTTTATTATATATAGTAAATAAATAAATAGTTATTACATATGAACTTGAAAGTCAATAATTTTTTATTTATGCCTAAATAATAAAGGGCTAATTAGAATTAGAATTGGAGAAACAAAAAAGAACAAAACATTTGTGATGAGAACTTTACATAATGCGTTATTTATTTTGTATCTAATTGAAGATCTCAAAGAGATTTCTAATACTATGATCTAATATGTGATAGTAAACTGTAAATATATCATTGTAAAACCGCCTAAAAACTAAAGGTAAAAGTTTTAATTTATATATACTTTTTATTTTTCCACAATTTCCCACTATTTTTAAATTGTTTCATTTAACAACTAAAATGATATTTATCATTTGTTAATTGAATTTAATTTGGTCCTAAACATTAATTTCAATCTAAATATTATACTTATTTCATTTTTCTAATGTGTTGATTTTTTGTACCTTTAATTACACGAGTAACAAAAAAAAAAAAAAAACTTCTATGTGTATCACCAAAAATAAATAAATGATAGAAAAAATAAGGATTTCTCCAAAAAAGACAAAAAGGTATACGTATTTGTCATTTTCGGTCATGTTGAGGATAAAGGTAAAACGGGTAGTTAGCTAGGTTTCCTTTTTATTTTTATAACCTTTAACTAATTTTTAATATTTTTCTTTTGTTTTTATTTAAAAAAGTAAGGAGCAAAAATGTTATAAAGGATCTTATGAGGTTATAAAATGTTGGAGACCTAGGACTTTGAAAAAAAGTTAGAGACCCAAATGATTAAAAGTGTAAAGGTTGAGGACTATTTATGAAATTAATCCTATAATAATATACTAATAATTAATACAATTACATCGGTTTGACAGAAACATTTCTTGAACATTTTTCTTTCCAGAAATATCTCGGCACATTTATTTTCCCCTTTACAACTTACAATTAATGAATCAAATTTAAAAATTTGTGCCTAATAGTGTTATATATGTACTTCTTCTGTCTTAAATATATAGTCAACTTTCCTTCATTACATGAATTAAGAATTGTATTAGAAATATGTATTCTTAATTTACTATTATTTAATTAAATTAAATGGGTAGAATTTAAAATTGATGATTTTTTAACAAAATATATTGGTAAATTAGTAAAATAATATAAATTAGACTTCTTACTAAAAAAAAAGACTATATATTTTAGAAATTCTAAAAAAGAATAGTAGACTATATATTTAGAATGAAAGAGTATTTTTTTCACAATTAAAAGCGAAAAGCCAAGCAACTAAGAGTGGATAATAAACCGGTTAGCTAGGGAGGCCCATGGCTTGATCGATAAACAGCCTGAGTCGAGCTGGCTTGAGACCCATCTAACATGAACGTAGCTCAGGCTAAGCTCTAAAATTTGGGCAAGACCCGAACGGGCCTACCCTGTGTGGCTCACCAGGGCAACACGAGCCTTACATATGACGGGCCGAAGAAGTAGTAAAGTGGGCCCATCTTTAGCCCTTGCAAAATGCAGCAGCGGCCTATAGTAAAAGCGGGCTGCAGCCTGTAAACATGTATATTATTATTTTTCAACTTTTGCCAAAAAAAAAAAAAAAAAGAAGAGGAAAAAAAAAAAAGAAAAAAAGCCTGGCTCGGGCCAAAAAGAGCTGGAGGCACATGTGAGCCGAGGTTTTTAGCTTGCGAGTCGGTTGGACAAGGAACTAGAGAAACACACTTTTAAACCACCCACCCCCGCCCCACCCAAGCAAAAAGAAAAAAAAAAGGGGCAGCTGAAACATACTATATACAAAAATAAAATAAAATTCCTTGCAAGATACATCTTACCAATGTCACTCTTTGAATTAATAACGAAACAATCATCATAGCCATTCATTAACATACTTATGAGAAAACTCTACTGTTAGAAGCTCTACGGTTAAAACTTCTACCGTGAACAGCTCTACCCACAACAGTTATAGCAGACGCACTCTTAATATAACTGGAAAGTTCTTAAATTCAATCATATCCATTATCTGTTGTACATTTTCGAAATCTTGAATATATTCTATGCACGTCTTGCCATATGAAAACAATTCACTATATCAAAAACCTAAGAGCTCGATGGATCAAATTATTTTTAACTCCATTGATGGACGTTTAGACCTTAGTAAGGTGGGAAATGTCATTTGGATATGTATCATGAGGTAACTGAGCTCTGTACGCTCGCCTAGCAATCATCATATTAGCAGCCTCCGTCGGGTGGAACGCGTCAAAAAACGCAAAATCGGTTCCATGGCCGCGCGGTACTTGATGTGGGAGACATAATCCTGTGCTAGTCGATGCCTCGCAGCATGGAGTGTGGGGAAACTTAAAGTCATTACTTGCAGGATCTGTCGATGAAATTTCAAGGGGATCCACAAATATGAACTTTGCACCAGGTAGGTCCTTGTTAAGTTGATCAACCAATGGCTTAAGGTTTTTGCTAAAAACTTGGGAGATGGTGGTAGCTTCTGTCGAACAAGATGTCGAGTGTCCAATTATCTTTAGTTTGGCCGGAATGCACCCAATAGGACCGAGCCCGAACAGGGCTACTTTTCTTGCTCCAAGTTTGTACAAAGTTCTTAACTGATTACAGTACTGGTTAATGAGAAGTTGCGCAAATTGATTCGGCGTATACAATTTGCTTGATTGAGACGCATTTTTCGCGAAATAGTTGTTGAGGTAATCGTTGCTTCCCAGCCCAACCGTGTAGATGCATTTGTTCAAGTGCTTCATTGCCCTATTCCCTAGCATTCCCGTGATCTTGTTGACCGTCGTTTGATGATTAGTCATTTGACGATCTAGGCTTATCACTTCGCCGAGTAGCCTCCCTGTGTCTTTGAGGATCCCGGCTCCTCCAGACGCATAGTTTACACCTTTGAGGATGACACCACCTCTTGCAGTTGCAAATGGTGGTACATGTTCACTAAAACCGAGAAACTCGGTGATAAAATCGGCTATGGTTCGACCGTTGGTGAACCTTCCAGTGGCAACACCATGAGGGTAATCAACTCCATAGGGGGGAAAATTGGCTTTGGCAATGGTGTTGAGGAAATTATTGTTCCCACTGTCCCATAAAGAGTCACCAAATATGAAATAGCAAGGGACTTGTGGGGTAGCATAAACTAATGGCGCCAGAAGGAAAAATGTACACAAAATTTTCATTGTGTACACCATTGAAAAACTGTCTACTTCAATGTAAATGTTTCAGCTATCAGTGGAAGTTGTGAATATATGTAATCTAATTTACATACACACAAATGATCGTTGCCGATCGGAGGATCCAAAATCTGATAGCCGAAGAGAAAATTACCTTCCCCTGAATCGAAATTGTCCTGACCGGTCGGCAGGATGATAAGTACCGGGGAAAGGAACAGGTCGTTGTCAATGGCTCTTGTTGACACTGCAAATTATATATGTCAAACTTGAACAACAGAAGGGGGCTATGCTTGGTCCTGCTTTCCAACTGAAACTGCATCATTTTCTGAGTTTTTGTGGGTAAGATAAAGAGAGAAATTTTGGGGGTATTGTGGGATTCATTTTTAGTATGCAATGTATTTGGATACTCCCCAAAAATTCTGGTACGAGTACCTAAGATAGGGTAATTCACGACAATCAGAAACTCACTTGCAGCTTTAAGGCTGATATTGACAATGAATTAGGGCTCTTGTATCCACGTATCGGTTTGTGATTTGTCTAATCGGATAGAGTATGTTGTGTCTAAGTACCAGCACATTGTTAGAATATAATTTTTTATGGCAATAAACAGAACTCAACAAATGGCGCAATGGAACTCGGAATACATGCAATCCATGCCATATAACATATATATTTGTTATTATATGCTTTTTTATTTTTTGATTATCAATAGCCTATCCTATGTTTAGATTTTCAAGCAAGGATAGTTACCCAATTTTCCTTAAAAAAAAAAAAAATTATTTTCCAATTTCCTATTTTTTAAGCGGTTCAACCGATTTTTTCTTAGTTTCTTGTCTGGTTCTAAAATGGCCTTTTTTTTTTTTGGTAGTGAACTGGACCGTTTCCAAGCCCGTTCTTCGTTTTACGGTCGAACTTGCTGATCCGTCTGATTTTCAAAACCATGGTTCTAAAATTGGCTTACTACACCAAGCTACCAAATTACAAGGCAGAAAAATTTCTAGTACTCCGAGTGTGTCCTACACTAGGTACTTCATCTACTCATTTTATGATTTGTGAAATTAATTAGGTCCATTTAACCACTTCCATAATTATTTAAATGATACATTTAACATGGTTAGTTTCACATTCATATATTCTTATACAGCTTTTCATTTGCCAATGAAGCCTTAGCCCATTTGGTTAGGGGGTTAAGGTGTTCGATTCCCCTCATGTAAGAGTTTGTCTGTAATTTATTGTCTCTTGTATAGGAATTTGTATTATTAATTTCTTGTAGTTTCTGTATAGGGGTTTATATTATTGATTTCTGTGCGCTGTGTTTCAGAAGAATATATATATATATACATTTGTAATATCATGATGTGGATTGTAATTGTACTTCAAAAAAAAAGATAGCTTTTCATTTTTTTTCTTTTTTCCTTTTCTTTTCTCTGTCCCATTCGTTATTTCTAATGGGAAATCTTTGTTGTCTCTTGTATAAAGTTTGTATTCTTGATTTCTTGTAGTCCCTGTATAGGGTTTATATTACTGATTTCTGTGCGCTGTGTTTCAGAAAAATATATTTCTATATACACTTGTAATGTCATGATGCGGATTGTAATTGTACTTTAAAAAACGATAGCTTTTCAATTTTTTTCTTTTTTCCTTTTTCTTTTCTCTGTCTCGTTCGTTATTTCCAATGGGAAATCTTTTATCTATTGTTTCCTTTCTAACTTGCTGTCTTAGTTTTTGGTTAAATTGATTATTAACTTCATTATCAACATGGCATTAGAAAATAAATTCTTTAAGTGTAATTTATGCCGATTCATGTCTAAATGAATTAAAAATATTAAATTTCAAACAATGACAATAAACTGGTCACTTTTCCGCTTCTAGTAAGATAACGTTACCTCCAATAATTTGTTGAATTCCACAAAATGAACTAGAAAACATATTTTCGCTTTATATGAATTTGTGTGAATTTTTAGAAGCTTTGGTAAATTAATAACAATGATATGAAAAGTAAAACGGAAAAATTCTATGTATTTTAATTTTGCTTTCGGCTTTCCTCCTATCAAAACAATGTTTCTTCTGTTTATGAGCATGTTTGAGAACGAAAAGGTAACAATAATTTTATTGGTATTATTTGAAATTATTAGGATAAAACGATCTTATAATTTTCAATAAATTACACGTGGGTTTCATTGTCCGCGTAAATAATACTAAGAATTTAATTTCCAATGTCGACAAAAAATAGTAGTCAATGTAAGGGAAAATCATAAGAGCTAGTCAGAAAGAAAAATATGTAAAAATATCATATGGGAAAGAGAAAAAAATTGCAAAATGAAAAAAAAAAGTATATAAAAATATGGATGTAAGGTTAACGGTGTTAATAGTATTGTTTAAAGTTGTTAAATAGGCCCAATTAATTAAAAATGTCATAAAATGAGTGGATGAAGTACCAAGTAAAAGATATACTTGGAGTACTAGAAAATTGTCCTTAATGGTCATATTGATAAGATATAAATCTTATTAATTACATTGAAAGAATACAAAGTAAATAGAAGGGTAATTTTCACTCTAGGTCTCCAACTTTTCAATTTTGTATCAACTTTGTCTCCATTTTTTTATGTCTACTAGGTCTCCAACCTTTCATTTACTATCATATTATGTCCCTAACGTCAGTTTTCATCCCAACATTTCAATTTTTACCATTAACCCCTATTAATATGACTATTATACCCTTAACTCTTTATTTCCACTATAGGTCCCCAATCTTTTAATTTTTATGTAATTTTGTTAACATCATTTCTTGGGCTTATATGACCCCTAAGCTTTCATTTGTTAACACATTACGTCCTTACTAACACCTTCCATCCTCAACCTTTCAATTGTTAATTCCTATCAAAATCACCATTATACCCTTTGTTATTTAAATAAAAAAATAAAGAACAATATAAAATAAGAACTCCATCCATCCTAGCATGTCTCACTCAATGGCAATCAACGGAAAAAGTGATAATAAAAAAACTCAATCTATACCAAATTTGATTTGCACCTGATTGGATTGGATTTTTGTTTCATCACATATCATGTAGTGGATACGGGTCAAGGTGGACCTATAAAAAAGTAAAAAAAAAAAAAAAGAACTCATTTGCGATTTACAAAAATGAACTATACCTTAATGCTCTAATTTAAATTTATGTCTAACGTCTCTCTTTCTGATCATCACCTTAATCTACCCTAATCCATGATGCACATCAATACAATTTCATTCGTCGATTGCATATTGTATTTTATGGGTGACACAAATCAAACATGGTCCACTCTAAGTCTGTCCACTTCCTTTCACTGCCGTTATAATATAATGATGACATTTCAGAATTTACCATCGGAGTGATGCCATTTCCAGAAGCAAAAAAGGAGAGGGAGGAATTCCCTTTTTCAAAATTTTTTTAAATCCCTAAAATCCGTCTTGCGATTCACAATTGGTAGATCAGATCGGATTGACACAGATAACATATCTGAGGTAAATTAGGACGATAATCACAATGAGAGACAAAAAACTAAATTATAATTAGAGTATTAGGGTTATGTTCGTTTTTTATAAATCAGAAATCAAATTTGTTGGGGCGGATTTCTCAATCTACATCTGCCACGTAATTTTTGGTAGATTAAGAAATCCGATCCGATTAACTCGCCAATACTTATATCGACTACTTTCTTCAAAACATATTTGATATTCATCGAGACCCTTATATTGAGTTTTTTTTATCATTATCTCTCACTGTTGTTATTGGATTGTGTTAGATTGGGTTAGAGTAGATAGACTTTTTATTTTATATTGTTCTTTATTTTTATTTAAATAATTAATGGTATAATGATAATTTTAATAAATATTAACGGCAGTAATTAAAATGTTAGGTACGAGAAGTGTTAATGTTATGTATAAAAAGTGTTAGCGAGGATATAATACGACAAAAAATGAAAAGTTAGGGGCCCCATGCGTCCAAAAAAGGATGGAGATAAAAGTGTGTAAAAATGAAAAGGTTGGAGACTAAGTGAATTAATAAACCAATGGTATAATAGTCATATTGATGGGGTTAATGGTGAAAATTGAAAGGTTGAGGATGAAAAGTGACATTTGGGACATAATATGATAATAAATGAAATGTTAGATACCTAGTAAGCCTAAAAAAAAATGGGAACAAACTTGATATAAAATTGAAAGGTTGGGAATGTAGAATGAAAATTACCCTAAATATAATAAACATGAAACTACTTGAATTACTTCTTTTATCAAGTTTGACCTTGTATGATGGTCTACCAAGTCTTCATATGAATGTATATATATAACAACATTTATACCGGCTCCAAAGTTGCTTGCAAAGGTTGTGCGCTATTGCATTTCATTATATGGTTAGGAAAATACCATGCTTACATAAAACATTTATTTTTAGTTTTACACAATCAATTTGTGAGTAGTGGCGTGAATTTAATTGATGTATGCCTAGTGTTACTGTGTAAAAAGTTAAGTACTTTTTTTTTTTTTAATTTAAGTGTAGTATGGTGAATAAAGTTATCATACCATGCTATATCGAGATTGATCAATGAGACTTTTCAAGAATTTCCATCGCCAATTTTGTCAAGGAGGTTTTATAATTTATAGCCATCATCGATCCAAGTTAATATGAGCAAGGAGGTGTGGTGTTAATGTAAGTTCATACAGTTTCACAGTGAGTAATGCATTTCTTCCATGTTTTAAAGTATCTTCCAAAATACAAAAAAGAAAAGTTCGTTCTTTCAGAACGAGCTACACTTGATTTTTATGATTCCCTTTCTCGTTCGCTAAAAAAGCACTATGCTCTAAACAAACAGTTCCGATCACATATTAAGACTCAAGATTTTGTCATCAAACTCAAGATTCAATAGGCGCACTTACAACTCATAACAATATCTAGAACAAAGATTGCAACTCAAAAGATCATTACTTAATTTGTGAAAATCAATGCAATCGAAACCTAGTAATATTGAAGAGATGTTTAAATAGACGCTAGACAGGCCGGATTACTCGAATAGGCCTAAAAATAAATGAACACTCTAAATAAAATGAAACAAAACCGCAAGAACTCAGCAGGGGCAATTTCAAACGCCCAAAAAGCATTTTTGGGAAACGGAGGTTCAATCCTTCTTGTTGAACAACTCCAAAAGCATATATTATAGTCGAGAAACGGACACCGTATGTAAAAGTTACACTTATAATACTAAACACTGACCAAATCCACTAACAATGCATGACGAACTTTGTCTAAAAATGCTGCTACCACTCGATCCATATCACAAGCACAGTCCAAATGGTCATAAAAATGCATTAAATCTCTCTAATGTTTGGTGAAAGAAAAAATTGCATTGAGAAAAAAAAAAGAAAAGAAATTCTTTCAGCTCCCAACAAATCCATAAAAATTACTTAAAATTCAACGAACTTCACCATAATCACTCACAAAACTTTAAACCTAGGTTGCATGGAAACATAAACTGGACACGAAACGGGGAAACGTTATTTTTAGAAAATGTAGGACATGAAACGTTGCGGAAACGTTATATAAATATTTATTAATTTAATTTTATAATTTTCATATTTAACCTCAAAATACTATAAAATATTAATTAAATAATTGAAATAATTGATTCAACTCAATCTAACTAAAATTTTAACATAAAATTATGTGTTTATCTTAAAACAACTCATAATTCACAAATTAATAACAAAGGGAGCAAAATAATCTCTACTTTTTCTTTGGTTTAGTTGCAATTACAAGATCACAAATTGAATTTATAATAAGTTTATATAAAGTTAGATTTAAAGTAATTTCTACTTAAAACTCATAAATATTTAAGTTTATTATAAATTAGTTTTTAGTTAAATATAATTAAGATTTTATCTTTCTTAAAGTGTCGTAAATTTTTAAGAGTTTCCTAAAAGTTTATTTAGAGTTTCCAAAATTTTTAAAAAATAGGAAACTTTTTTAGAGTTTCTGAAACGTTTCCAGAGAGTTTCGGTTTTCAAAACGTTTCCGACACAAAACGCTTACCTTTTAGGAGTTTCCGTGCTTCATAGCTAAACATTCCAATAGAGTACACTTTTCACATAAGCTTCTTTATAATCTTAATTGAATGAGTAATAATACACCTCCCTATCCACTTTATTTAGCTCCTTCACAAAGTTTTGTACAAAACTTGACAGAATACACTTGGTAAAATCCTACTTTCTTATACATCACAGAATTTTAGAAACAACAGCATCACATATTCACATGAGCCCCATATATTTGTATCAAACACTCTCAGTTTTTTGTGTACAAGTAAATTTATCCTACACATTAAAATGTTGACAATGTGGTTATGGCACGCCAAAGCTCCTCTCGGAGGTGCTTGGAATTTTTCATAAAAGTTGAATATTTTTTTTTCAATAAAAGTTGAATATGGGAAGGTTGGTTGCTACTAGCAGTACTTAAGTCACATGCTACAGTTAAGCTCTGACATTTTCACCATCAAAATGGAGGAAGAAAAACTGAAAAACAAGAAATGCAATCAGAAAAATACACAAGAATTCTGTTTGCGATAAGTTGGACTATTCTAAAAGATCAGCTTAGTCCAATGTTAGGTCTTGAATGAGACAGATCAATTCATACATAAGACTGAAATAATAGAAGTACTTAAAAGCCAAGAGCTAATCCCTTGTACATAAGAATACATAGCTAACCCATGGCGTACTTCTGAGTCCAGCTCCTTGCTGTGGTCTCGTACTTGTTCCTGTCTGTCTTGTACATGTGAGCAATCTCGGGCACCAAAGGATCATCAGGATTTGGGTCCGTCAATAAAGAGCAAATAGAAAGCAGCACCTGAAATCAGAAAACAAAATGCACACAACTATTTTACACCCATAGCATTAAACTGTGGAGTTTGTCAATTTCAAGTAGTGCACATAACAAAACATTATGCACACCGTCCATAGCTAGCTTGTTTAGTAGAATGGTCGGTCGCAGAGTACTAGAGATTATAAGAAAAAGAAGTTAAAATTCCATTCATTTTATTCAAAAAATATCCAATAAGCAATAGGCATACCCGAAGATAAAGAACTGATTATCTTTTACTACATCAAATGTAGACTGAAATTATTTAAACCAAGAGGCATTAGTTCTTGGCGAAGAAATTCTACAGCCTACTCGGGGGGTGAATTGCATCATAAGAGGCAATCTGTTGAATTTCCATTCTCCTAGGACAATATCAATCAACTACCATAGTTTTTTAGAAAGAAAAGAAGAAACAGAGGTGACTTCTAGCCTGGAAGTTGAAATTTGGCATTGACAAACCTTGGAAATAGTTAAGGCAGGGCTCCACTGCTCCTTCAAAATGTCAAGGCAAATGCTTCCATTGCTGTTTATATTCGGGTGGAAAACTTTTGTCCTAAATGCAACCTGAATCAGAATCCATTAAGATAAATGTGTGAAACAAACCAAATTTCAACACCTGAATAAGATGCAGCACAGCACTATCAAGAAACTGAATCATTGCAAGTAAGAAGTAAAATGACTGTTTTACGGTATGGTGAACAAGCCAAGTGAGCAAGCTTAGAGTCTTGACTCTGTCAGAATGACCTTTTTTTTTTTTTTTCAGTGAAGGGGGGAAAATATCAAAATGCAGTTAGATAGTAGTACTTGATAGCTTTGAGGAGGAAAAAGGTATTAATCTTGTTCATTGTCCCCTCCAATAGTGAGTACAAATCATGCAGTTATAGTAGATTACACACCTTTGGTGGCTTGAAAGGGTAATCCGGAGGAAAATGGATGGTAACTAGAAAAACACCACCGGTGTAAGGACTTTCAGGAGGACCCATGATTGTAGCTTGCCAATGAAACATGTCTTCGGCAACAGGACCTGAAATATAAACAGTAGAATAGCACATGAGTATATCAAAATATAGAGTCAGTACTCGCCTGTGGCTAAGCTTTATTAAAAATTTACTTCCAAGAAACTTCATTGATGAGCATTTAAGGAGATTTAAAATAAATGGAACTATTATTAATCAAAGTAGACAGTAATAAGATTCTACCTTGCTAAAAGGTTAACAAATTCATAATTTATAAAAATGAATCACATGTAAAGGTTCCATATTATAACAAATATACAGCCAACATAATGCAGAAGGAAGAATGGGCAAAAACGTAGCCAAGTTCATAATTCTCAATAGGATTCATGATTTAAAATGAGATAACATAAAGAAGAAAAAACTAGAATCTAGGAGCATGTAAAACACTGCTTTCGATGAAAAATCTTAATAGTCATATTTCAGCTTTTTATCAAAATGAAATGAATAGGTAATCTTAGTGAGCAGTAAGCTGCAGATGTTCATGGGAAGGGTAAATAAAAGGTTAATAAGGGATTAGTATCTCAAAAGTTTCTCATCTAATTCTTCTCATTTTGGTTTTAAGAAACTAAATATCTTTGCGATGGCTTCAAATAAATAACCATTTCTATGATGGTTGTCTATAACTAGTATTCTGCATCGATATCTATATTCTCATTTTTAGCTTAAATAAAAGTTGCTGTCGAATTCTTCCTTTCAGATGCAATTACAGCCGAAACCTTTCAGCAATCAAATGAATTACCATGCTTGTTCAAATTGAAGAACTATCCACATAAAAGAACCCAAACAGAGCTAAAACTAGGAAGGTGCATCACTCAATTGAGCTTACATCTTAAAGGATAGACCTTGTAGAAACATGTCATAAGCAAGTGGTTATTCATTGACTAAGGGATTTTACCAAACAACTAATAGAAATTTAAAAATAGAATAAAATAAAAGTGCAGTGGCAAATAACCACTCAAAATAACCACTAAAAAAAGTCAGAATTATCATCTAAAATGTTCAAAAGAAGCCCCATCCAACTCAAACCCACCTAAATAAAATAAGCAGAATAAAAACCCTTCAGCCAGGCTTTGAGAAATTATGATTAAAGAAGAACAGAGTGAGTTTATCTGAAATCCAGTTGCAAAAACATAATCTTTATATGTTTTTGCTTTTCTTAGGGACTACTGAGGGTTTACCAGCGCTGCAAGAGGTAGGACGATCCTTCTGAAGATCCTTGAGCTCCTTCAAGATCCGCTTTGAAGCCATGGAATGTACCTAAGAATTCATAAAAGAACGAAAATAGGCAGATCCAGTTAAACAAGCAAAAAAAACTTAAAGAGGACAGAAAAAAGAACATACATAAAATCACAAAACCCATAAAACATTCTTAACCAAAAACAATGTTCAAGCCATCAAAATGAATAACACAAATAGATACATGCCTGGTAGATTGAAATTTTATGCAAGAGCAGGAAAAATTTTGTTGGATTGTATGGAATATTATGGATTTTTATAGGCGCAGACTTGCTGATTGTATATTTGTATATTAATGTCCAGTCTGTCAGATAAATTATCTGTTGGATAGATTCCCTTTTTCTTTTTCTTCATCTTCCTTTTTTTTTTGGTTCAATTCGGCGGTTTATTCTCGCTGGCCCACTCCCTAACATTTCAACTTTCTGCCGAAAGTTGCCTGTTCGAAGTGGAGAGAAATTTGCAGTTTACCTTTAAAACATACAAATAAAATGGTGATCAACGGATATTGAACAAATCAGAGTGGCGCAGCGGAAGCGTGGTGGGCCCATAACCCACAGGTCCCAGGATCGAAACCTGGCTCTGATATAAATGGCAGAGGTGGCTTCCAAATGTTGCAACTCCTTTTTTACTTTTGTTTTTGTGTGTGCAATTAGGCTTTTTCTTGGAGCCCACTTACAGAAAATTACAACTGGGTTCCGTTCAACTTATCAACTTTTTGAGTTTATTTTATTTTATTTTATTTTTTTTACTTTTCATTTACAAATTATTTCTCCATTTTCTACACTAGTAAAATTCTAGTGCTTAGTCCATTCGAGGGTTTCGTGATCCTTCTTTTTTTATTTTTTTTGGGTAATTGGCACAAAAGGTCTTTACTTTTGCACATTCTTGTGCAGTTAGTCCCTACCTTTGATTTTTTGACAATTTCACTCTTACCTTCTTGTTTTCTTAGCAAAATTCATCATTGGTGTTAAATTAACTTTTATTAGAAGGGTATTTTTGTCCACTTATACCTTAAGATAAAACAATATGCAAAGAAAGTCTCAAAATATATGAATATAATTGATCGAACAAAGATTTAAAATGAAAAAGTATTTAAAAAAATGAGAGGAAAAAAAAGGGAAAAATGAGAGTTTATTTATTTTTGCGATATTGCTAGTAATCTCAATCGGTCATTTATTGCATCGGACCATTACACTGTCAGTTGCTCCATTTATACTTTCCCTCTAAAATAAATGTATTGTTTTTTATACATTTGTTTATTTTTATTTTTAATATTGCTAATCATTTTGGAACCTTTATTTGCAATTATTTTTAATCTTAAGGTGTATGTGGACAAAAAATACCCTTCTAATAAGCGATTAATTTAGTACCAAGGATGAATATTGCTAAAAAACACGACGAGTGAAATTGCCAAGAATTCATAAGTATGGACCAATTGCACAAAAACGTCTAAAGGTAGAGATCTTTTGTGCCAATTACCTTTTATTTTTTTATTTTTTGCGGAAGGGGGGTGGTTTATTGATCTGGTTCGTTTGACCATATAAAACCAGTCAGAGTTGCTCAAGAACGCTCCCCAGTTAGAAAACTAGCAACTGAAATAAGGCCATATGAAATAACCTGAAAGTTGGCAAACCCCACACCGACTTATTTGCGACTGTCACAATGACATATCATTGGTTTCAAATTGAAGAACGAAGACAGCAGAAACAGAAAAGCAAATTGTTTATTTTGCTTTGGGCAATCAATCCCTTTACAATTATTCAAGAATAGCCATGAGTGAGACCTTCTAGGTGTCTAGTACTACATTACATATTTCGATATTCAGAATTTAAACAATTAACAGCACACCAAAATGATCTCATAAGCTCCGTTATTTTAGGATGAGTTGTTGATGACATGGGTCAATGCCTTGTCTGTGTCATTGTCGAACATGAGCAAGGCTTCCGCAATACTGTTTGACGGGAATCCCATTTCTCGCAAACGAGCAAACCCATTGGCAAATTCTTTAACCTGGAATATTATCAACAGATTGTTCTCAGTTCACACAATGTGCGAATGGAGAAAACTGTTATGAAGTAACATTTTCTCACATACAAATTTACAGCCACCTTGAAAGCAAGAATCTATAATTCATTCTCAAGGCAATCAAAAAGATCGATTCCATTTATAAACATGAGCTTGCTTGATGACCATCTATAACCTACTGAAGTAATAACATCATCAATAGAACTTTCATTCTTCATTTTTACATTTTGAATGTGACACATTCAAGTCTACCATACTAGTTGTTTGTGCCAAAAGGTGTATATCATAACTTCATCCGTATGCATAGTAATGAAAAATTAGGACAGGAATCCATAAAGAAGACGTAGCATTAAAGAGAGAAACCGTAAGCAGTTTACCTTGGTTGGATTGTCTCCATAATTTGCAAGCGCCAGTGGCACGGCCTCTCTGTTAAGACCTGATGCAATATATTTGCTCACCACTGGATCTGTCGCATGGCCCTGCTCTTAATACAGTGGTTGTGACAATCAAATATCAAGTTTATATGAGTGCCTATTTATCCAATCATAGAAAATGTGAATTCATTGTCTTTGACATGGATATCAAGACCAATTATACTACACTCTCACATTGTTACAGGTATTTGCAAACCATGAAGTAATGCAAACTAGACATAACAGTGTTTCAAAAGGTTTTGATAATGTAAGTGGCGTAGCAACCAAATCAAGTCAACTTGACGGTGGTGGAATAGACAGATTAAAATTTAATATCACACCAAAGAAACTGCCTCATTAAATACAAGGAAGCTGCTGCAACATTTATAATTGAAAATTTTGTCCTCTAGATCTTGTTACATGAGTTATGTGATCGAGGCGGGCTTTCTTTATCCAAGGTTATGCCATATTGTTAAAAGTTCATCCATTAAGACAGCCATATTAGAACTTGTATGGAATTGGCCATCATCCGGACCTAACAGTTATTCGGTTGCATACCTAGAAATTCTGAAGTTACTTCTCAAATTAAGAAGAATTCCCATATCTTAAACCAAATAAAGAACCACATGTATATACTAATTTGGCTTTCTGTACCAATCAAATTGATCAGTTCTTATACACTTAACTTTGGTGAAGACTTTTTGAAAGATTTTACAGTCAAATGTAACTGGTAATGTCATCATCATGAAAATCATATAAAGGCATCTGGGCATAAAATAAAATGCAAATTGGAAAGGGTACATACATAAGAAGAAGTTGATTCTGCTGTTTTAGGCGGAACAGTTTCTAGCCCAAGGCTCCTCCAATTTGGGTTTTCTTTGACAGCTTCAGCCAAAAGATTCCTCTCGAATTCAAAATCATAGTGAAAATTGCACCGCGGGATCTCTCCAACTTGTGGCAACAATTGAGGCTACACAAGTACGAACGAAGATGTGGTCAGTCACATATTAAAAATTTAGGCAAATGATAAATTTGCAAATATTACTGTACTATCTAAAAAAAATTACTTCAAAACAGAAATAGATGAAAACGAGCATGCATTTAAAACAGTAAAAATATTTACCGGGGGTATAATTCGGTACTCGGGTTTAATAGCAACCCTAATCCCAATTCCAGCTGCAAATCAAATATGACAGAAGAAAAAAAAATGAACTAACAAATCGGATTTTGCGTGTAATTATTAGAATATGTGCGATGATATAGCAAAGTGAGAATCATACAATTAGAGGGCGGAGACGGCGCGTGGTGGAAAGGGGGATTCCGACCGGGAACGGCGGCGGAGTGACCGCTGACTCCACCGATCTTGGGGTAGAGGGACGGTGGTTGTCCGTAAGGCAGATGGCTGGAAGATGAGGCGGCGGCGCCAGCCGGCCTGCTGTAATTCGGGCCTTGCGGATCGTAATGCGGGCCGGTTCGATTCCTGAAATCGTATTCCATCAATCGATATTCTGATGATGAATGAATTCAACAATCGATGAAGAATTCAGAGAACAGAGAAGAAAAATGTGAATTAATTCGCAAAGTGGCAATTCGGAGGTAATTTCTTAAAGCGTTACAGCTGAATGGTCAGTTGTAGAACATCATTCACTGTCATCCGATAGCGATAACAAAAGTTTGAAGTCTGATAATAATTTTTATTTTTTCTTGAAAGGAAGATAATAACTTTTTTATTTTGTTGATATTGTCATTTATATATATATATATATATACAGGGGCGGAGCCTAACCGCACTGAAATCTTGAAGTTTTTTTTTTTTTTTTAAAGTTAAAAATTAGGTTTCAAATATGCCATGTTTACAAGCTTGAAAAAGCTTACCTGAACATCACATATCCCAGTAAAGAATTGACTTTTACAACTGTCATTTCTCCTCCCATATTTAATGATGCTTTTGGCATTTTCAATATCTTACTTAATTAAGTATATTATTTTTTCTTAGATAATTTATTACCCTTTCATTTAATTAAATGTAAAAATATGTAATAATACTTCAAAATTAAAATGAAATTTTAAGAATTTAAGTTCCTAACATACTGTTTTTGTATTAAAAGTAGTTGGAAATAATTTAATATGTTTAAACTTGGCAAACACGTTATAAAAAAAATACTAATTAATAATTTATCACATATTGATAAAGTGCAACTCATCCTTTAAACAGGCATATTACTAATTAATTGACATTATAAAAAGTCAGTCTATATATAAAAGATGCAATAAACATAATCTAAGTTCATGAAGAAAAAGAATGACGGTTATAACATGGTAAATGTAGTACTCTTCAATAATATGTTATATTTTTCTTTTTCTTTTGTTCAGAAAAAAATTATTTCGTGGGAGTTTGTTTTAGAGTTTTTGCTTCGATTTTGACAGCACTGGATGAAAATCCTGGCTCCGCCCCTGTATATGTGTATATATATATATATTAAACTTTTTAATCATGAGATATAGAAATTTGCTAAGGAGATATATGAGGTAGCACATGCATTGGCCATTTAGTCTCTGTAACATAATTTCTTGTACTTGGTCATCTGATGATCTTCGAGATTTTCTTGTAACTATTTTAAATCGTAATCAGAATAAATGAGAATCCATTTTTTATCAAAAATAAATAAATAAATTTAAAATATTGAATTCCTTTTTTTTGTTTAATTAACACTGTATGTATATGCTCCTCTTACTAATTCTATTTTTCTGTAATCCAATAAATCGTGCATATCAATTATATTTAAGAAAAAAAACACATTTACATTTGGCGATTACAAAGACTCGATGGTTTTTCTTCACTTGCTTTCAACTGAAACTCGACTCAATTGGTGTAAGGGTTAATTTCACAAAGGTTTCCAATCTTTGAGTTAAGAATCAGTTGGGTCCTTAACCTTTTTCTTCACTCTCTGTGTCCCCAAACCTTTCATAAATTCTTACAATAAGTCATTTTTGTCAATACTCGGTCAATTTTTCAAAAAATTGACAGTTATACCCTTAATTTTTTAATTTTGAAAACAAAATATTTAAAAATAATCAAAAATTTTAAAAAAAATTGAAAAAACTCGCCTCCACCCAATAATTGCCGCCGGAAACAACAGCAAAATGCCGTTGTTTCCGACAACGAATGGGGTGCGCTGGGCGGGGGGTGCTTTTTCTTTTTTTAAAAAAAAAATTTCTATTATTTTTAAATATTTTGTTTTTAAAAGCTAAGGGCATAAGTGTCACTTTTTTAAAATTGACGGAATGATGGTAAAAAAGACCTATTGTGTGAATTTATGAGAGGTTGGGGACCCAACCGATTCTTAATTCAAAAGTTGTGAATCTTTTGTGAAATTAACCCTTGGTGTAAATTATTATTCTTATTAAAGCCTTGTTTGCATTCTATTTCTATATCAAAATATTATTTGATAGAATGGCAAGAAATGAATTAGTGCAATTTTTTAAAGAAATAGATAGGGCTCTGAATTTGAAACCCTGACTCCAAATTAAAAACCTTACCTGTTGCAATAGTGGGAGTCATAAATTAGTTGCACATTATATAGATATTAACCTGCAATTGATTTGGTTAATTTTATTAATAACATATGGCCCATATCTTTTGACATCCAAAGCGAAATGATCAATGACATCCAAGTCTAATTACTCATGGACCCATGGTGTACAAGTATTCAACTCAATATCTAAGAAGAATCAAGAAACTCCTGTGCCTATGTAGCTTATGAAACCACCCAAAAAAAAAAAAAAGTAATTAGACAAATGAGTAAAACGTGTGGACTTCTAGTGCAATTAGATGTGGTTTAATATTGACACAAATGTGTCCTGCATTTAACAGACACAAAAGACCGTGTATGATAAATTTTTTTTTTTCTGATTGACTAGTCGAAAGCACGTGCTTTGCATGCGAATGAATTTTCATTAAATATCAAATATTGTGGTTTAAAAATGATCAGATTACATATGTATAAAATAGATAATTACTAATACTAAAAATTGTGGTTTTATGAACAAAACTAATTGAATTAAAATGTAAACTAAATAGGATTTAATTGAATTGTTTTAAAATAAATACAAGTTAACTCTAATTTAAAAAATAAAAAGAAATAGAATTAAATAAATTGTGAGAGACTAAATTGAAACAAAAACATATTATTAAAATAATTGAAACAAAATAGGAAATTTCAAAAAATAATTTGGACTCAAATTGACGAACTACAATGGATTAGGATATTTGTTGAAAAGTGAAAAGTTATTATTTTATATGATAGGTCTGTGAGGTCTCAACCATAGTATTTGAAACCTGTCACAGAAAAGTACAATTATAGTTCTATTATATCCAATTGGTTTCTAAATGGATCAGACATTTATAATTAGCTCTTCAAAGTAAGCTCATTTTAAAATTCAAGTTGAGATATTCAATTTGACATATATATTACATATTTTTTAACCTAGTTTTATTGACCTATAGCCATTTTTTCTTGCAAAATGTGAATTAGTTGCAAATGTATAGTCTTTTTATTTAAACTAGTAAATATAGGTGCAATGCACGTGTCATGTTTCATTTTTAGTTCAAATTCGCGTAGATATTGTTATACAATTTGTGTAATTCATAATACATAAAATATTAATAATATTTACTTTAATAACAAAATAAAATAAAGTATAGCACATAACGTATAGTACATGTTTATGGACGAAATTTCAAATCTAAATAGATGGCACATATTTTCACCTTAAAAAGTCAAAATTGCATTATAAAAATGGTCGGTCTGATTGTTCATTGAACTTGCATTTTTATTTCTAAAACTTCTAATATAAATAGGAAGTAATTTTCACACACACGACGCTCTTCCGATCTATAAGTAAAATAAAATAATGTCTGGTAAAGACTTAAGAAAATAAACATATTAGAAACTAAACATAAAAACTAAAAGTATACATCGCTTCATTGAAAAATAAGTATTTACCATATCATCGTCCTAGTTAATGATTTACAAGGTAAACTTACCGCTATTATACCCACTAATTGTATACTTTTTTAGATATTAAATCATAAGCCAAGAAAACAAAAAAGAGGAAAATTACAAAAGATAGGTAAACAAATAGATGTATTGCACACATGTTTTTGAAAATGACATAACCATATGGATAAACATAGTGGTCTCATTTCCAAAACTCCTACAAAATAAAAACTCTAAAAATTAGAAAGAATGTGAGAATACAAAAATCAAATGTACATTTAAAGGTTGCTACTAAATAAAGCAATGCATCAAAGACATCAAAGCACTAAACCAAATGATATTTAATGTTACTGATGATAATTTAACAATCATATATACTAATTGTATGGAACTCTTTTGAAGATTTTGAGATAGCTAGACGGACTTGTTGCAACATAAATATCAAAGTACTTAGTTGACAGTAACATAAGAAAGATATTGAAATGACGGTTTCTATTATATGATATAAACAAGAAAAATCTCAATATACAATTTAGCAACATAGTAACTTCAACTCTTGATCTTGAATGTAAATATCAAAGCACTTAGTTCCTAATAACATAAGAAGGATATAGAGATACTGATTTCTATTATATTGATGTAAACAAGAAAAATCTCAATATAGAAGGTGTGGGATTAGCAAGCTTTAAAACAAAAAAAAAAAGAAGAACAAGAACAAGAAGAAGTTTTTGAGACGGTGTGATTTAGCGAGCTTTAAAAAAATAAAAATTAAATTAAAAATGTGAAACTTTATGGGAAACAAACTTTAAAAAAAAAATTTATGATTCATTGAACAATAAGTTCGGCCTTTGCCTTTTTATATAGTAGTGATTAATATGTTAAGGACAAACGTAAAAATAGGAAATTAGAAGTTTTTCTAACATGTCTTTTTTTATATATAGTGATAGTGATTAACATGTCCATCTCTCTTAAATTCTCTCTATAGGTAGAGAGCATGAGTGAGTCTTCTCCCTTCCGGTGAGAAGTTGGGTTGGTTTTCTTTGTTTCTTTTCCGAATTCTGACTTTACGGCGATTGTTGATTATGGAGGCTGGCTTTGCCAATTTGAACATTTCGGCCGAGGAAAGCGAGGAGTTTGTTCTTGAGGCTGAGAATACAGACATTACTAATGAAAATATTGGGCTATGCTTGTGCTCTGACGATCTCACAGATCGTCCAATCTACTTCGCTTCAATGAAGAATCGTATGACTATTCTATGGAGGCCAGGGAGACGATTGAGTGTCAAAGATATAGACGATCAGGGATTCCTCTTCCAGTTTCATAATGAATTCGATATGAAGAGGTGTTTGATGGAGGTCCCTGGACGTTTGATAACCATTTGCTGATACTACATCGTTTGCGGGTGGGAGAAATAGCCAAAAACATTCCTTTGTGCAGTTTTGGGTGCATGTTCATGGTCTCCCGATCAGATTCATGATAGAGAACGTGGGGAGACAGTTTGGAAATTTTATTGGACAGTTTATCTCTTATGATTCGGTTGACAATGTGGGAGTATGGCGTGAGCACATGAGGATCAAGGTACAAATCGATGTACGACAACCATTGAAACAATGTAAGAAGATTAAATCAGGGTGAGCTTGGTATGTTGTACACTTCAAATATGAGAAGTAGAGTTCATTTTGATATCTTTGTGGTCTACTGGGTCACTCCGAACGATTTTGTGAGAAGAACTTCACGACATCAGCTGATCTCTCTTAGGTGTGAATAGGGCGATTGGCTTAGAGTTCCGACGAGAAGAATTGGCGACAACTCCGGTGAGAAGTGGCTGCGTAAAGAGGGGGATAGACCTTCCAAATAGTTTGGAAAATGAGTAGAATCCGCTGGGATAGAGGAGGATCTTAATCAAGAGATCAATCAGTGATATGTGAGGAAAATCTATGAATTTGGATTCGGTTGGCAGGGGCAGAATCTTGACCTTAATCGTGGAAAGTGTATGGACCTGCTGGGACGTCCAAATATGATTGGATATAATGAGGAGATGGGCTATGAGGGAGGACTGGGCCAGGAAGATAATGGGCCTGAAATTAATACTGAAAAGAAGAGAAGGCGTGGGCTTGAGTGTGAAAAGGGAAAGGATAAGATGTTGCTTACGGATGGGTCCATTAGTGTAGATGGGCAAAAAAACTCATCATCGGCATGACCTCGTTTCCAGGCCTGCTGGAATCAATGAAATGTTTAAGTTGGAATTGTCGGGGTCTCAGTAATTCCCATGTAGCGTTTACTCTTTGGAAGATTGTTAATTCTCGCTGACCAGACGTTATTTTTATTTATGAGTCTCTAGTTTATTCTAATAAAATTGAAGCCCTTCGTATTAAAATAAAATTTAAATGTGCATTGTCAGTTGATAGAGAAAGGCATAGTGGTGGCATTGCTGTAATTTGGAGAAATAAAGATAATTATTACTTTTCGTGTTATTCTTCAAATCATATTGATCTTATTGTTTGTGACAATATCAAGGGTAATTGGAGACTAACCGGATTTTATGGGTACCATGAAAGAAATAGAAGACGTGAATCGTGGGAATTGCTTAGACATTTACATAGCCTCTCGTCCTTACCTTGGTGGTGTATCAGGGATTACAGTGATTTATTCAATTCATCCGATAAGAAGAGTAATCTTGATCATTTGAACTATCTAATAAAAGGATTTAGGAGTGCTGTTACCAATTGTGGGCTCACGGATTTACCTATATTGGGCCATCAATTTACATGGGAAAAAGGGCGGGGAACAGTTGATTGGGTTCAGAAAATGCTAGATAGAGCCTTAGTTTCAGTGGACTAGTTGCAACAATTTGAAGATGCTCGGATCCTAAACATTGTGGCTCCGGTATCGGATCACTCACCACTTCTCTTATGCACAAAGGAAACGGATGATATTTTTATTTCTGGCCCAGCCCGTTTTGAGAACTATCCATACAATCTGTTAGAAGGAGTCAAGCAGACAACTTGGATATAACGCAGAAGTTGGGAAATTGTTTGACAGAATTGAAGAAGTGGGGAAAACGTAGGTTTCATGATTTTAAAAAACACACTTCTCAACTGAATCTGTAAATAGAAAGAGCTCAAAGTGATTTTAACAACTCGGGAGAGTTATTACATAAAAATATGAGTGATTTGGCGAATGTTTTAATGAAAGAAGAGGAATATTGGCGGCAACGTGGTAAAATCCATTGGCTTCAAGGAGGGGATGTGAATACTAAATATTTTCCCGCCAAAGCCTCGGATAGAAGGAGACAGAATAGAATTAGGCAGCTCACAAACAACGCCGGCGAGATGGTGGAGGGTGAGAAAAATATTCAGAGGGTGGTTCGAGACTACTTTACGGAGCTGTTTAATGAAAAGAGGAAGCACTTAGCTGAAATATTACAATGAATTGAACGACGTGTTATGGAGGAAGAAAATGTACAGTTGATGGCTCTGTTTACTATGGAAGAATTCGATTGTGTTATTAAATAGATGAATGTAGACAAATTATCTGGACCCGACGGATTCAATGAGGCGTTCTTCCAACAAGCCTGGCCGTATATAGGTGAGCAAGTCTTTCAATCTTGTAGCTTATGGATGAATAATAAGTATTTCCCACATAATCTAAATAATTCTAATATTGTGATGATCCCTAAGTGCGAGAATCCAATTACTATGAAGGATTTCAGACCTATTCCTCTTTGTAATGTGTTGTATAAACTAATTGCAAAGGTTCTAGCCAATAGGATGAAAAAGGTTTTGCCAGGGGTTATTTCAAACTTTCAGTCTACTTTTGTGCTTAGTAGAGCTATAACGGATAATGTTCTTGTGGCTTTTGAGATTTTACATTATATGAAGAGGAAGAAGAATGAGAAAAATGGTCATATGGCTATGAAAATTGACATTAGTAAGGCTTACAACCGGGTGAGTTGGGGTTTCTTGTACAAAATCATGATTCGGCTTGGATTCTCTTCGGAACTGGTTGAATGGATTTTGATGTGTGTGTCAACTGCTCGGTACATGATATTGGTGAATGGTAAAGCGGTTGGTCCGGTTGTTCCGATGAGAGGTTTGAGACAAAGAGATCCGTTGTCACCTGATTTGTTTCTCCTTTGCACGGAAGTGTTGTCTACTCTACTTCAACAGGAAGAAGTGAGAAAAGAAATTCAAGGATGTAAGGTTGCTCGGGGTGCTCCGAGTGTTTCTCATCTTTTGTTCAAGAATGATAGCTTTTTTTTCTTCTGAGCTAAGGAAGAAGAAGCTAGGGCGATGAAGGATCTACTTATTAAGTATGAAGAGGTGTCGGGCCAAGTAATTAATTTTGATAAATTGGGCATATTCTTGTCTCCCAATGTATCTAGCGGAATTAGGTAGACTATCTCTTCAACTCTTGGAATTGGGGCTGATCTTAACACAAAGAAATATCTAGGCCTCTAATCATTGATTGGAAAGAAAAAGAAAGAATGCTTCAACTTTATTAGGGACCATATTTGGAAGAAGATGCAAGGTTGGAATGGGAAGCTTCTCTCAAAGTTGGGACGTATTGTTTTAATAAAAAATGTTGCCTAAGCTGTACCTATTTACTGTATGTCCATCTTCCTCCTTCCGTCTACCTTGTGTAAAGAACTTCATGTGTTGATGAATTCGTTTTGGTGCGGGAAGAAGTCAGAAAGGAGTAGAGGTCTTAATTGGCTTAAATGGGACAAACTTTGTGAGAGACAGAAATATGGTGGCATGGGATTTCGACAGTTGAATGCCTTCAATATGGCAATGCTCGCTAAACAAGGTTGGAGATTGATCAACAACTAGGATTCTCTGGTTAGCCAAGTACTTAAGGGCATGTATTATCCTAGAGGAGACTTTCTCTCTTCCAAATTGGGTTTTCGACCCAGTTACACTTGGCAAAGCATTTGGGCATCAAGAGATCTTTGTCAAAGGGTTGTCATTGGAGAGATGGCACGGGACACAATATCAAGGTGTGGTCTGACCCGTGGGTTAAGGGGAATCCTTCGTTTATGGTTGAGTCTTTTGAAGATCCGGAGTTGCATGATTTAAAGGTAAGTGACCTTATTAAACAAGATACTATGGAATGGGATATGACTCTGATTAGAGCCATATCGACAACACGCGATGCTAATGAAATTAGACGTATTCCCTTGCTCTGGCTAATAATCAAGATAAATTAGTTTGGCATTTCAGCAGGAGTAGAGACTACCTAGTGATATCCGGATACAGGGTAGAAATGGAAGCTAAAAGTGAAGATGCTAGCTTACGGGTTCTGGGACCGTGGGGGATTCTTTGGAAACTTAGTATCCCGCCCAAGATTAAACTATTTATATGACAAGTTTGTAGGGAATGTTTACCTACTAGGGAACGGCTACTTCATAGAGGGGTCCAAGTTCAGCTTGAATGTGTTCATTGTGAGGAGGGGACGGAGAAAATTTACCACTGCCTTGCAAGCTGCTCGGTTGTGTTGGGAAACAACTGGAATACAGTGGCGGTCAGGGAGTGTTCATGGCTTTAGGGAGTGGTATTTCAGCCTCCTTGAGACCGTTGGTGGGGAGAAAATGGAGGTTATTAGTACGGTGGCATGGTCGATTTGGAAGCATCGTAACAACAAGCTGTGGCGACGGCAGTAAGCTTCTTCTTTCGTTATTGTTTCTCATGGATTAAACTATCTTAACGAGCAGAAGGAAACACAAGAAAGAGAGGGAATCACTCACCAAAGAGTGCCGGCCGAACACAGATGGGTAAAACCGCCGAAGGGGTTTTTGAAATGAAATATTGATGTTGGAATATTTGGAGCAGAAAGGTGGGTTGGTTTTGGTTGGATAGTAAGGGAAGAAGAAGGGGTAGTGAAAATTTGTAGGATGCAACATATGAAGGCTCGATTCCAGGCCAAAGAAGCGGAGGGTATGGGTCTTAGAGAAGCACTAAAATGGCCGTCGTCGTATGGCTACACCAATGTCTTGGTAGAAATGGATTCCAAAGTGGTTGCTGATGCATTGGATAGGGAGGATGACAACATGGAATTTGGACTTCTTATTAAGGATTACAAAAATCTCTTAAAGAATCCTTGCGGGGTTAGTGTTCATAATGTAAGTAGGCAAGCTAATATGGCGGCACATACTCTTGCTCGTCGGTCTAGATATTTTGTTAGTCCTTGTATCCTTACGTATTCCCCAAGTTCAGGGTCGGAGCCTCCATTGGACGAGTGCGGTCCATGGGCCGCATTGAACTTCCGTCGATCCACATGTAGAAATCGCACTGAAATTGGGCAGAGAAGATCCGCAATGTCCATTCATGAAGAGTTGCAGGTAAGTGTGTTAGTGAAGGGAGTAGAAGCAGCCGAAAACGACAGGGAAGGTGGAGGGGTTTTTAGATCTAAATGGGAAATTACAAATTTGCCCTTAAAAAAAAAGAGATCACATGCTTTGTTTTGACTTTTGAGTGTTGACCGGCCTTCCTTCTTCCTAATTAATAATAGAGTATTATATTTTTTATTATATGCAAAAGTTCCTAATTAATAATAGAGTATTATATTTTTTATTATACGGCAAAATGATGATACACGCATATTGGGTAAACGATTTTGCATTGATAATATATCATATTTTTATTACAATTTATGATCTAATTCTATTTTTAATATTTTTACAATTTAGTAAATAATCTAACTCTAAACTAATTATATATGAGCATTGTTTCGTTCCATCAGCCAGCAAATTTTTTCTTAAAATAAGAAGGAGAATGAGTGAAGTTGGCTAGTAAAAATGTATGTATTGTATTAGGTCTTATAAAATATGTGAACACGATATTTGTTTGATAAACTTCAAATTTTTGAAATAGAATAAGAAAAAATTAGTAGGGTAACATGGACATTAGTGCTTTCTAATTTTGCAACTCTTAATCTAGACACGTGGTTGCATCAGTTGGTGTGATATACGAGTTTAGTGAAAACATTTGGGGTTGATAATTCATGATAGATATATATATATATATTGTAGTTGTGGATGTGTCAAAATTACAAGTATTTAAAAATGTGACAACATGAATCTTCGTTTATAGAACTCGATATCAGTTGACTTGGCAACTAATAGAAATTTGATGCAAAATGATTTGCTTTCCGATAGAGTAAATTTTACTGCAGTTCTTATTGCATGTAGTCATGCAGATTTAGTTGAAGAAGGTTTGATGAGCAGACATCAAAGTAGAGTTAAGGAGAGGCAAAAAATTTCCAACCGCACTGAACCAAATTCCTGGCTCTGCCCCTGCCCAAGTTGGCTTCTTTCGGTTATTTCATTAGATGTAAACCAAGTTCTTCTTTCTAATGAGAATTAATCCATTTCTCTAAAAAAAACATGTCCATCTCTTATCTTGATGTTGTTATTTATATGGAGTGCGTTAAATAGACTCTTCAAAAGTAAAAGGCTCTTCTAATAGACTCTTTATTTAACATATTGAACAATGCTATATATAAATATATGTTTATTGATAAAATTATAATTTTATCCTTTTATTTTTTCTATCTTTTAGTCTACACCATGGGGGGTAATTGTAATTTCACGATCTTTCTGTAAATTCATAAGTAAATATATATTATGTACAAATAGATTTATCCTCTATTATTTTACAGTATAGAGTAATTTTAGCTCTCTAGACTAAATGAACTTGTGCACTAAAATATTCTAAACTAGATTTTCGCCCATGCAACAAAAAATTATATGTAATGGTTAATAGGCAAGATTGAATAACGTATAATTATAAACACTTGTCTATCCCAAATATTTTGTTATCTTGTCGTGGATTTGTTATACTAAACTAGATATGAAATGAAATGTAATTACATGACCTTAGGAAATAAAGTATTTTATTTTACTTAATAACATTACTCCCTCCATCTATAAAAATAGGCACATATCAACTAATCTCGTGAATTAAAAAATATAAATTAATGTAGTTGAAAATACAAAATTTACGCTTAATATTCCCTAATATACCCTTATTCAAAATTAATTTAATTTAATGCACTATAAATTTATTATTAGTAGTCTGACTAAGGATATATTGGAAAAAGAAATTAATTGTTCAACCTCGTTTATATAAGTGGGCTATAATATGTGACAAATAAAAATAGAAATTAGGCATATTTTTATGGGACAGATGGAGTATATAATAGACATTTTATAAATTCTAAAATTAAATTTTAAAATGTTAATTATAAACAATTTATCAGAAAATATCTTTTTATTTATTGAGTGAATATATTAGAATATTATGAAATATTTAGATAAATTATGTATCATGAGAATAAAAGATTGTTAAATGATTACAAAATAAATAACTTAATAAGCACTTAGTATAATCAGTCTAATTTTTTAAAGAAAGTTTTCAAAATAAGTAGTTATAATAAGATGATAAATGCATTTATCTAAAATAAACTAATTATATTTGACAAATGATAAGATTATTGATAATTCACAAGAATTACATAAATTTTCTCAAACCTTTATCCAAAAAGATGTAAC
Source organism: Nyctanthes arbor-tristis (assembly GCA_963692815.1). Taxonomy (NCBI): domain Eukaryota; kingdom Viridiplantae; phylum Streptophyta; class Magnoliopsida; order Lamiales; family Oleaceae; genus Nyctanthes; species Nyctanthes arbor-tristis. Next base: position 62,878 of record CAVNYN010201709.1, read on the forward strand.
TCGAGTTGACCGCAAAATTAATTAAAAATGATTAAAAAGAGTAAACTATTATATAAATAACACCGTCATTTATTTGATTTCGTTTCAAAATCCAAATATTTTTAATGGATATTTTACATTTCTAATTTAAGTTTTTGAATATAATTAAGTATATACGTATAAACTCAACCATTAATTATAAATATATAGAAACTGATCCATATTTAGAATTCGGGTATTCAATTTTATTATATATCTGTAACGTGATCTATATTTTTTAAAGATTTCTCATTAAATATTGAATTTAAACTATTTAAACTATAATGTTATATTTTGACAAATTAAAATATTTAGTAAAATAACTAAAAGGAAAACAAAAGAATTATAAAAGATAACATAAGATATTAAATTCAGACAAAAACTATATATAAAAATCGACGAAAAAGAGAACTCTTTCAATATCAAGAGAAAAATTTAAGTACAGCGAATGTACGCCCGCCTCCCTTTTTACTCCCATTTTCATCACATTCTCTCTCTTCTCTTCCCGACCGCCCCACTCATGAACAAAAATTAACTCCTCGAATTCTTATTCTATTTTGACTCTTTTCCACTACAAAACGAGTACTGTTCATCATTTGATTCTTTTTGGCATTATCATATTGCACCGTTTTGGAAGACGATTTCGCGTGTTACCATTTTCATTTGTTTTTTTTTTTTTTTAATTCGATCCAATAGTTTACAACTAAAGATGCTTTATGGGTTGCTTAATACTTATCTATAATTTTTGTTAGGTTATAAAATGAAATTATGTTCCAAACTTTTGGTTAGCACTTGTTATTGGAGATTTCTTATTGACGAAAACGGCCAAGCATATTTCAACAACTTATTCTTGAAATTGTGTTGGTGTCTTCAAAAATATTTTTAGAGTTATTAAATTATGTATCAAATGCACCAAAGTCATTGTGAAGTTAAAAACGGAATGTCAATTCATTGTAAAATTTATTTTAAAATTAACCAGTCGAAATAATTGCAATCGAATAATATTTCGAACGACATGGCTTTGTTAATTATATTTGCAATTATCGTTGAAAATTGAGTGCATGAAAATGTCAAAATAGACGAAAGAATAATATGTATCAAGAGAAAAGAATTAAGTGATTACTCGTTGGTGGGTGGGGAGAGCGAAGAGAGAGAAAAGTGAGGTGAGAATGGAGTATAACTATTGGTTGGAAATTAACACCTATATTTAATGACTTCTACTATAACTGTTGGTTGGATGTACCACCTAAGATGATACATCTGATGTACCTATGTTTTTCTCCAATCTCGGGCATTTTTCCTTATTCACCAATCAGCAAGTTTAAATGAAACTAGATTATCACAAAAACCATAATCTTGTCTTGAAGATATAAGAGAAAACTAAAATCAAAACAACCAAATCTAATCAAATCAATTTAAATAAGAATAGCAAAAATATAGATGACTGTAAGAATTGCCACAACGAACATACAAAGTCTAAAATATCCCACAAAGTGTCATCCACTAGGCAGGAAATTTGAAGTAAAACGGTGAGTCTCCTTCTAGCACCGCATGTGTCATCCACTATGGTTCTATATGGCACATGTGACATGCATTTGGAGTGTTCACATGCATGCCATATGTGTCATATGGTATCATAGTATATGGTACATATAGTGCTATATCATTTTCAGTAAAACAGTACTGATAGTAAAATTAACTATTTGCAATTTAATGGTTACAAATTTCAACACTCATTTATCTCTTGGTTTCCAATATCTGATATTGGTCAAGTACGCTAAAATAATAAAAATTGACAAAAATGATAAAATAAATATTTCTTGAAATAAATAAATAAAGTAAAAAACTACAAATGGACAGCTTGTTGGAATTAATTAAAATCTTTACTTTTTAAACTTAAAAATACTGTGTAGGGGTGGTGTCACCACTTGCTATTGGGACGTGTTTGAAATTAGAATTAGAATAATTAATTTGTGTATGAAAAATTTTCTCAAATATTTATAAAAGGCAAAAAAGGAAAGTGAGATTTGGGCCAAAAGGGGGAAAAGTTTACCCATGGGCCGAACTTCAAATTTTTTCTACAGACTCAATGCGGGCATTGTTATGGAACCGATGTGTTTATCACTTGTCTTCAAAAATAACTAGTTTAACATTTGTGCGTTACACAGGTAATTAAAATAATACAAAAATAATACAGAGAATTTTATATAAATCAAAATGCGTTTCACATATATTTAAGAGATTGAAATTTGTTAATGGGTGAGGCCCAATATTGTTTGCAAATGCTTATAAATAAGAAAGCATAGATTATGTGAACAATAATTACATTTTATAGACAAAGTTATATTGTACATATTGACCATTAAAAAAAAAGTCCAAACTTGGGATATGGTAATAAGTAGAGAATAAAGTTGTCAACATTAAAACGATCGAAATGTTAGAATGAAAATCAAAATAAAGCACACATGAAAAATACATGTAGAGCATGAAAATACAAAATGCAATGAGAAGTGAATCAAATTAAACTCGTAACAATGAATGAGTAATAATGCTAATAATTAATGAAGGTTTTTTAAAACAACTGACAAACAACACTGTAAGCAGGCTGCTCAAAGAAGATAACTAACTATTATTAAAGATAATTTAAAAAACAATATCACCAGACGACCTCCAAGACTTCATGAAATTATAGTATGATAAACAGTAATGCTATTTATCTAGACTGGAGACCGATTTTTAATCTAGATAAATAACATTATTCTATGATAAATGTCTATAATCAAATAGAGAAAAAACAACCAGCTAATACAATTGAAGATGTGATTAAGTCATGTTTTGTTGATTGTTATAGATCATTATTTTTAGACATTATCAATTAAAATTGTAACTCATTGAAAGTCTTGTAAAAATTATAATTGTAATATATATAGAGATTCATAAAGCATAGCAAAATTTGATTGAACTAACCTCAATTCAGGCAAGAACCAAAAGCATGAAATTTAGGCCGAGAATATATAATTGCCAACAAATTGTATTTTAGACACAATGATAGCCATCAACAAATACGATCGACATTAAAATGAATTACTAATATGATGGGAGTACATTTTAATAACCAATTGTTTATGTAAAGATAAAAGTAGACCTGTCATCAAAATAATAATAGAGTTAACAGTAATATACCTGTGAATAAATGAGATCCATGTTTATACAATGTAATATGATCAACCAATCAAATATTCTACAAAAAGTAAGAGAAAGAAACTAAAATAACATAGAAAAAAACTTGAATGTAACAAATCTTAAAAGCAATAAATGAACAATATTCAAATTAATTGTAGTACATCATAAATTATTTGTAAACTAATACATGGAAAAGAAGCATACCCATCAATTATTGAATACTTCTTTGTAAATAACATTAACTGTAGAATTGCTAGTTTCTCCAACTTTATCAGACATCAAGATCTTTATACCAACTCGGCTTCTAAATTAAGAATATATAATATATAATATTAGTGATAGATATTTTTCTAATATAGAATAAATTCTATTAAGTAACACCTATATAGTCAAATTCCTGGCAGCACTCGACATCTTCACCTAAGGAATCAGATATCGATTAGTCATAAGAAATGGATTTATAAAATTAGAGTAAATAAGATTTTAAATTCGCGATATTTACCATCAGAGACATTTTCATTACGATAAATATTAGTGATGAATAATGCTACATCGATGACTCGTCATGATGAATAACTTTAATTTAGTAAACGTTATACATTAGACACAGGATTCGGCCCGCAGCATCAACTCACGAGTAAAATTGGGGGAACGATCAAAACATTTCATACCTTGTAAATTGAATTAGTAGGTCAGGTTAAGTAAAAATATTCTTGAACAACCTTACGCATTACGCTAAAAAATTAAAACAAAAAATAAAAGAATACATAATAAGGATTATGCCGTGTCTAATAACTAGTCTTTTAAAAAGTGCGTTTAGGCACGAAGCGTGGGTAAAATGTCTCTCTTTGGCAAAAAATGTGAAAAAAGTGAGTCAACATTGACCAATGATGCGCGATTAGGCGGGCTTAGGCGTGAAAAAAGTGTGCCTAAGCGTGGAAAAAGCTTTCCTAGGCTCGCCTATGCGTGAATTAAGCTATATTTTTTTTTAATTTTTTTTCTTTTTTTCTCTTTTATTTTTATTTGTAGTTTTACTGTTTGAGATCCAATCAAAATTAATCTCAAATTAAAAGATTAATCTAAATCTCTAAAATATTCCCAAAGTGTAATTTACCTTATAAGAAATAAAGAATAGAGGATAAATAAAATATCAAAAAAGAGAAGTAAATGATGACTTATGTCAGAAAAATACAAATATTGTATTATGAAATTAAAGTGAAAGTTATTTATTATATATATATATTTACAATTTATGTCTTTACACATAATTGGTGTACACTAATTTCAATTAACTAAAAGTCAGCTATTTCTGGTAACTGTAATAACCGCAAGAGTGCGGTATGTAATAGACACCACGAAAAAAAGGCGGCAAAATTGCGGTGTCTATAGGCACTGCAACTCTTAATTTAGATATTAATGGATGCTACACTTTCTCGTTAGTTTATCAATTAGTTCATCGGTTTATAAATTTAATAGTAAAATATCTAAAACTCAAATTATTTAAATGTTTTAATTGACAATATTACTCTTCTTATTAATATATAACTAGTAAATTAATATGAAAATTTATTATTACCCAATAATTAAAGATAATGAGAGAAACGTCGCATCAAAAATTAGAAACGTAAAATTTTAGAGGTTAACTTAAAGAGTCGGTGACGAATCCACGGTGTCCTTTGCGCGTGACGGATACATGGCCCAAAATCCTACTTCGCTGAAGGAGAGGACTTGCTCAACACACATCATAGGAATCTTCCTAATATTGACTCTTGTTGACTCAACCCAAGACTTCATCTCTGTCTTTCCATTTTATAAATTGGCCCCAAGAGAGCTCAGTTTCACCACACCTTTCCTCTTTCTATATTTCTTGAACTTTTTCCTTTAAATCTCTCTTCAACTTTGAAGAAAGCTCAAATCAGATCCTCAAGTCTTAAAATCAGAAAATGAAGGTTCGCTCTATTTTTTTTTCTTCTGATTCTACACTCTTTTGTACTCTTGTATAGTTTATTCCCTTCATTGCGTTGGCTTTGTTTTGAAGATAATCGAGTAGTCGAGCTTTGAAATGTGAAAAATAGAACACAATTATGCCATTTGCTAATGTGTTTTTCGCTAATTTTTGCCGCAGAAAGTTGTGTTGAAACTGGAGTTTGATGATGAAAAGATCAAGCAAAAAGCCATGACAAAAGTCTCTGGTCTCTCAGGTATCTATTGAAAATTTCAAAGGTGTACATACGAATTTTTAGTACTCCACGAGCACTAATGTGAGAGCTATATCTAGATATGTTCAAGCACCAGATGTTTGGTGTCATTATGATACTAGACAAATGATGAGTGCGGTAATACTTGTGTGATTTGAAAAAAACGTAATAATGTACTGATATTATGTCACATTATTTGGTGTCGTAAACTTAAAATGCCCCCCTTTATTTACGATAGGATTAGTTATAACAAAGATTATTATTATGTGCAGGGGTCGAATCAATATCAATGAATTCAAAGGACAAGAAATTGACAGTAATAGGCGACATTGATCCAGTTTGTGTAGTGAACAAGCTAAGAAAGCTCTGTGAAACAAACATAGTATCGGTCGGACCGGCGAAAGAAGCCGAGAAAGAAAAGCCCAAACCAGAAGTAAAAACCAAGGTAGCAGAAGATAAGAATAAAGATTATATGTCTGAATATCTGAAGGCTTATGCTGAATACTATAAGCAGCAGCAGCAGCACTACTATTGCCACAATTACGCAACTCCTAAGCGGCATTTGCTAGCTCTACCTGTTGACCCTACTTATTATGCTGGAAATGTGGAAGAGAACCCAAATTCTTGTGTTATCTGCTGATTTTCGGGTTCCGAACTCAGTCTATGACTATCGACTAGAGGCCGTAAGGTATGTTTGACAACAAAAGTCGAGCCAAAATTGTACCCATCGAGTTGTGTCTACTACTCTGTTACTACTTACCAACAATAAATGTTTGGACCTGTAGCTTGATATGATTGGATACCATTTTTTGGTGATTTTTGTCTGCTTACGCGTGTAATTAATGTTTCATTAATTTTAGTCGGTTAGTCTCATTTGAGAATGATTGGAGATATTGTCATCTTTTTCTTTCGTAACATCTTAACATGGTAGAAATATTAGTCAATGGTCTGCTCGTTAACGGTTGGGAATTGACACCAATTCTTGCGCTTAGATAATTGTTTTAAAAATTTAACGAGACAACAAAAATTGTAAAATTGAATAAAAAGAAAAGTTTTAAATTAGTCGATTGTCAAAATTTTTCACTACATAAAATTCTTCTGCTACTTGTTAATTTTCAAACTCATTCTATAACAATCTGAAGCAATAAGGTAGATGTAACAACATTGAAGACAAAAATCAAGCCGAAATTGTACCTATAGGCTATAGTTCTTCGAAGTTGTATCCATTACTTTGTTAAAAATTAAACAATAATGCATGGTAGGGGTTGATCAAGGATCCCTTGAAAGGGATCTAAGATCTCTCGCGGGCATTAGGATCGCAAAGTTATAGTAATCGATTCGACTCTGTAATTTGTTTTGGTTCTAGCGATTTTGCTACTTAATTCACTATAGCAACAATGTGCCCCTTTCTTTTTTTTTTTTTTTTTTTTTGGGACAGTAAAGAACTTCAATTCATTCATAAATATCTCGTTTAATTACTGAGCCAAACATCAGTAGGATACAGTTAGTCCATGAACCACAAAATGAAGAGAACAAAGTACATGAAGCGGCTTTGTAGGCAACCATATTCCTGTACCCTAACTCGTCTCGCCATAGCAGCCACCGGAGTTCTTCGCAGTTGGCAGCCACCCCCGAATCGTTTTGTTGTTCTCGGCCACAACCATTTATTTCAAGCACAATCAGCCACCACTGATTCTTTCTCGCGTCAAGTGTACATATGAGACATCTTTTCGACAGTATTGTTCGAACAATATATTCTTCTTTGCTCATGGTATTTTGTATTCCAATATCTTAAATTTGAGTTGTTGGATGTGATTTATTACTGAGGATTCAATCCGTGCATAAAAAAGGAAGATTAATAAAATGTAAGTTCATACAAATTTGTTCGGAGCTGAGTTCGTGTTAACTAAAAGGTTGATTTTATATAAGTTCTGATTTATATACAAATTTGGGGTACGGGGAGGTGGTTGCAGTGCGCGTTGGGGTGTTTTGGGAGGTGGGTTGGGGGATGGGTTGGGTATACATGAAATATTATTATTGGGTTCAAAAAATTTTTGTGGGTCTCGTTGGAAATTTTCTTGTCACTGACTTTGTCCAATTAGAATTATTCAATTTTCTAGGGAGGGGAAGGAATGCTGAGTCATTTTAGGTGGGCTCTTTTTCCCAATTAGGCTGCCACTTGTGAGATAATGCTCCATTTTTGAAGCCTTACATTTTCAGAGAAAAATTGCAACAATGTGCATGACATTACATACGTTTGAGCATTGATTGTGCCACATAAGTATACTAAGTTGACCACTTGTCGAGATGCTTTAGAGATGAGTTTGGCTTTGGCATTGAGATTTTAACATTGGCGATGGGTAGTTTTACAAGTTGACTTGACCCAACTCTTGACCTAATTAATGAATTAAATGATCAGAAAGTCCAAACTAAATATGCTTATATCCACATTAAACAAAATGTGCACATTTTTTGAAACAAATATACAATTGAATAAATGAGTCACCAAGCTCATTAACTTGGACTTGAAGCATTAAATTTTCAAACTCTATGACTCGAGATCAAAGAATGAAATAAATTGAAAACGTAGCCCACGATAAGATGAGCTTCTCATTTAATAATCAATATACTCGCTTTTCATTAGCAAATTAAACTATTTCCATCCACATTCCTCACATAAGATAAGACCATTATAGAGGTATCCATATTTTTGCACCCTAGTCAGATTCTTTATTTAAAAATCAACCATGCTCCAAGTCATTATCTCCTAATGTAAGAGAAAACGAATAGTATAAACCTCAAGCACCAATGCACCATTGAATCATACAAGGCAAATTCCTACAATCTTTATATTACATAAAACGTAATCTGTGAGAATTAGCATTGAAAATCATCTCCTTATCCCACCAAAGATCTCACACACATAGCGGGAGCCAATTATTTTAGACAATACACGCGTGGGCTGTCCAATAACCTCCTGACACGTGTCGTTTGACGGGAGATCGGAACTACACTGTTCCGTATGTGACACGCCCCACGCCTAATATCTCTAACTTACTAGAAGCGTGACGTGTTCCGACGATAAATTCCAACTATAAGTTAGAATCTACCGTCAAGGCTCATAAATATCCTACTTATTCGAGAAAAATTTTGGCAATATCTTTCCTAACTCATCAACAGAATCAACCTGCCCAAATATCCCATACCAATCCCATACTCATGTATTTCAAGCATCAATTCATACATGAAGAGATGCACCAAGCCAGGCATAATTCACCCGAAAACACCCAATACATACTAATAAATTGACCATACAAAAGCCTATAATTTATAATAACAAACCCACAAAATCTCGATGTGGTGGCTTGATTGCTTGAAGCAGCAGGCTCGATATCAATGCGTTGTCCAAACTTCAATTGCTACCTGAAAGGAAAATCATTTAGGAAAATAAATGAGCTAACTAGCCCGGTGAGTGGAGTTTTTATAAATAAACATGCTTTCGAAAGTTGAAATGTAACTTTTGCAACATCTCAAAATGTTCAATCTCATTTGGGAATTTCATGACTTTAAATATAAATTTAACACAACATAAACCTTTATGGCATCATCATATGTTAGAAAATATCATGAACATCATTTCACTTTATAATCATCATAAAATTCATCAACTTGAATTTATCTCACATCGAAACATTTATAAAATCATTACCATACTTGTAAGCATCATAAAAATCATTTCTTTTCAAATGTCATAATAGAATTTCCCCAAAGAGTATCCAACATCACATGATCATGATACATGTCATACGCGCGTAGACACCAGCTTGGGTCATAGGTACCTTATGACCCCTTCGCCCTATGCGGCACAATTAAACAGCTTGAGCCATATTTAGCACATATGCTCCTTCGCCTGGGCGACGTTCACTTGGTCAGCTTGAGCCATACCCGCTTCGCCCGTAGGCAGCATATCATAATATTGGATACAAATTGAGAGTTTTCATACATCATAAATCATGTCTCAACTCAAACATTTTTTTTAAATCATGAAACATCATTTCATACAAACATTCACATGAAATTTTCTAAGAAATATCAACTTCAGTGAAATTTCATGGAAATACATTCATCATAAAACATTACGAATTTCTGTGAAATCAAAGCATCATATGCATTTTCATTTAGAAAGAAAAGAAGAGAAGAATCTCCACTCACCGGCGATATAGCAATGTACATGTAGCATCCTTTCATGGTTCCTGTAATATAATATGAAGACTCAAATTTCAATTCCTTTTCTCATAAAAATCTTCTTGTCCAAATAATTCCCTTTTCGTAACTTTCAAATCATTCCATTCATTCATTTTCCCCTTTTTCTCTATTCACTTATTCTACGTCCTAATTTACTTAGTTGTTCACCATATACTTCATTAATTCCCCAGATTAATACGTGTTTACTCTTTAAGTCATATTCCATTTCTTTCCTTTGAGTTCATGACAATTTCATAATTTCTTTAACTAAATAAAGCCTATTGATGTCAATTATTCTTTAAGTTACCATATGATCACATCTTTAAAATATTAACAACATTTAATACCTCCAATCTTAACAATAGTTATTGTCCTTTATATTATCATTTCAAATAATGTATAAGATATTCTCTTGGTATTTATATCCAATACTTTATGATAGCTCAATAAATTCTCATTTTCGCTTAAAAGTGGGAATTGGATCCATATCTTGCTAAGTCCCCTTCTTTAATTATTCTAGACTTTATTCATCTTAAAAATTGTAATAATATCACATATTAAAATCCTAAACTTCACCAACATAACAACACTAACTCTTTACTTTTAAACACTAGGTCTTAGCCTTTAACAAACTTTCCAATTCGACATTTGCTATTAAACATTAAGTTGTTCATTACTTGTATTTATTCCTAACCTCTCCAGATTTCTCAATTACCATGATGTTATGCTATAAAATCATAACACCAACTTATATGTAAAATTTCAACTCTTCAAGTGAGGATCGTTAAGTTTTCCCTGTTTGGGCAATACTCATTCAAAACCATTTTAAAGTTAAGGACGACGTCATATGTTTATGAAATTCGCTTAGAATGTAGGAAACTCATATAAGTTCATCATATATGAAAGTGAGCTCAAGAAAACTAAGTTGGGAACACCCAAAATATTTTCCACTGCCAAAATCTGTTCTCGGGTCTGCATCGTCCCTCTTCACAAGACATGTCATAAAAACTCCTATCAACCTCCAAATGGTGTCATTCCAATTTTGGATGATATACAACTCATAGAAGATCATTTCCCAACTTATCTCGTGTTAAAATTTAACATATACTATCATTTATGACCCTCCAAAGTCGAGGGGCAGAACATGTGAATACTAATTCTAAACCTTGAGTCATTTTATTAAATTCATACAATATACACATACTTGGCTTCCAAGAATATCCATGTTAATCTCTTCTAATTTCCTTTGTATTAAAACCAGGATTTCCATCTTGAAATTAATCCAAAAGCTTCATTTAGTTTAACAAAATGCTATGAAATTCATTTTTAAAGTCCCAAAATACTTTTTTCAAAATTTCAGCTTTAATGATTCCTTCTTAACCCATAATTCCATATACTAATTCTACATAATTCTACACTAACCCTTGTATGATTCTCTTTTTATATCCAAGAATAGTCTCATGCCATCTAATCTTATAGGAAGACTAAATCATAACCAAGTATAAAAATTTCTTAAACTAACTTCATTAGCTTTAAACCCAACATCTCATACTATGCCTATACTTCAAGAAATTCCAATAAAATCTAACTTATATCAACAACTCATCATTTTCCCCCTTTAAGATTCATTATATCAAAACATATATCAAAACTCCAATTGAAATATAGAATTTAGAAGCTATATTAACCTCTTGAACTAAGTTAAAAACATAAACCCAAGTGGCCCAAGCATCCACTTTGATGATTCGTGGCTAGCTTCTCCCTTTGCCCCTTTCTTTCTTTCTTTTTTTTTTTGGTGCAAGAATTTGGCAGAATGCGAATCTTGCTTCTGCTTTCTTGCTTTATTTCTTTGCTTCTTTGTTTTTGACTTTTGTTTGATTTATATGATATAATATATTATATATGTATTATGTATCAATTTGGCCCAAGTTTTCCCGAGAACTTTCTGGACCATTTCATTTTCATTCTTTTTTGTAATTCTTATTTTCACTTTAGCCTTTAATCTTTATTTACATTTTAACTTGGTCCTCTCGTTTCAATCTAAAACGTAAAAATAAAGTACAAGAAAAAATTGGGATATCACATTATGACTTGGGGTAGAGTGTGAATCTAAAATGTGAACACAGTTGGCAATAAGAGAATCACCTAAAAAAAGTCTTAAATGGTTGTGGTGATAGAACAATATGATTTTCATTATATCATGTAATAATGTTTGTGGTAGCAAAATAACAAAATGTCACTTAACTTCAAACTGAAATTAAAAAAAAAAAAACCTTTACATTTCATTATTGAGGAGAAAAGATATGGGAGAAAAATAGTCACATTTCAGGAGATGGTCCATGGAAAGTCAAATTTAATCACATTAAGAGCTTGTTCTGGATGGAGAGCTTTATCCAAAAATCAAAATTTATCAATTCAATAGTAATCACAAATTCTTTATGGAAAGAAAAATTTTCACACTTCAAATTTTCACGCTTCACAATAATCTAACTTTCAAAAATAAAATTCTTCTTATATCTCCCTAGAACAAGCTCTGAATGAGGGGCAAATGAGAAATTTAAAAATAAAAATAAGAGCATAATTGTCCAAATATGTTTCTTCGAGATCTTGTCTATGGGAGATTATATTAACATTAAAATGTTTTTTATGTGCACCACATCTTAATTATACTGATTATTATCCACAAACTCTAATTGTATTTATTCTCCAAAACATTTTTTTTGTAGCATTATTTTTGACATGTTTTGATTATTACTAGTAATGATATTTTTGTTTACTATTTTTGTTAGCGAAATTTGAAAATGCAGAAAAAATTAATGTATTGCAAATTAACTATTTGTCTATTTTAATTATTTAAAAACTGATGTACCTTTATTAACAAAATTTTTGGATGAAACTTTTCTTTGAATACAAGATATGTTAATTGATAAAATGTTCATAAAATGTGGAGAAAAAAATAGAAATGTAAATGTAATTATTAGTAAATGTTAAGGAGATGTATTGTTATTCAATGCTCTATATTTATCTTTAATTTTTGTTGATTTTTGTAATTACGAACATAATTTCTTTCTTTATATTCATTAAATAATTTTCATTCACTAAAATTTTTAGATTCTAATAATTGTAAAAAAGTTTATATTATGAGACATCAAAAATATTTATTTGTGCCTATGCGTCAGGAAATAGAAAAGTTTGCAAATTATTGTAATTATATTAAAATGTTTAGATAAAAACCGTAATTGGAGAGATTTTATATCAATTAATTAATTGAAAGTTGAAAATAGGAACGCACTACAAAAATTAGGGATATAACTGAGATTTTACATAAAAATTTAGAATCATCGTTAAAAATAAAATGTGGTGCAGTTGATAGAACAACTGCAATAACAAAATAATATCTGAATGAATTGGAAATCTCAACATAGTTGTTGAACTCAAAAAGAGACTACAATATAAAATTATTTACCAATAACAAAATCTATATATATATATATATATTAAATAATAGTTTGCCTAGTACAATTACAATTTCATCTTGACGTAATTAGAAAATGTTTCCTACACTTAAAGCTCCATCTGGCATAAATACTTATAATGCCATACCAGTGACCACGCCGGATGTCACTTTTAATAAAAAAAATTATTACAAATATACGAGTAGAGTTATAGTATACATTTATATTAAAATTGACGTGAAAGTGTAGTCATCATGTCATAAATAAAGTACAATATACCAATTACATTGCATAAAATTACAAATTGATATGTGAATTACAAATCACCATGGGATATTTATAGTAAAATACATGAGTTTATAATTCTGGTCTCATCCAAACACGTCGTACAAGTTTACACGTTCAATTTATATAAAGTTGTAATAATTATCAGTTAAATAATCATATTACAATTAATTATTACAATTATAAGTCTAGCATCTCAATCGTGCGTTGCACGAGAAGACTAATTCCAAAAAGAAATCAATAATAATAAATAATAAAATATTGAGCAGATACTTGTCATCATATTTACATAACAAAATCAATAAAAATGCAGTTTTTATTTAGTATTTGACACGTTAAATTAATGTTTTATTAATAATATATTAATAGTTACCCGCTTATATACTCGATTAATACTTTACTATATTTTACTTTTAAATCATCTAACTTATTCAATATTATTAGTTAACAATCTAAAAATACGTAACGGGCATGTATATACCTGTATTCCTTCGATACCTGCTCAAATAAAAATTTTCATACTCATAAGATAGTATCCTCTTGACATGCGCTTTTTATGAGTAAAATTCAAATTTGATAGTTATAATTAAAATATTAAATAGGAATAGATTTGTAAAGAAATGCAAGTTAGACTTTCTAACATAAAAATGAACTATATATGTGGGGTATCCTAAAAAAGAAAATGAGACCAAATAATCGGGATAGAGGTAGCAATTTTTTTGTGCAGTTTCTTTTTTTCTTTGATGTCTCTTTGTTCACAAAGTTTTCACTAAAATTCATTGTTATCTTCGTCAAATTAAAATATTAATGTATGAATTCAAGACTGTTTAAGAATCAATTAGTATTTAACCCTACTTTGCACGGGGAGGTAAATTTTCAATGTTTCATATTAAAAAAAAGTCATTACATAAATTGCAAAAAAACAATAAATGGTTACAAAATCAAATGAAATAACAACATAAATTCAATCGATATTTTCCACGCTTCACGTCTATCAAAAAAAGAAATAAATTATTTTCATCATCTACAATATATATATATATATATATATTTATTAATATTTACCAATTTATGTACTCGATTAATATTTTACTATGTTTTACGTTTATATCTTCTAACTTATTTAATATTATTAGCTAACAGTCTAATAATATGTATCAGGTATGTACATACCTGTATTCACTCGATACCCGTTCATATAAAAATTTTCATACTTATGAGAAAGTACCCTCCTGACATACTATTTTAACCAGATAATACCTCGTTTCTTCATATACATTTTAATTGTGTAATACTTCATTTTATTTTGTACAAATACTCATAATATCACATTACTATTTTAGTCAAGCAAATAACAAATATAATGTTTAAAAAAAAAACATAATTTTATAATGAGAATCATTTAAGGCATATAATTATAAAAGAAAACCAAGTTTGTGTTGTGAATTTTAGAATGTGAGAAATTTTAAGTAGAATTGTGTTCTACTCAAAGAAAAGAATTTGAGGAACCGATCATGACTACCGGTAAGGGTAGGGACTGTGTAGATATATTCCGGAAAGTTTATGGTGTAAACTCTTCCACTATGAATAACTTGATTGACTTCATCGGTTCTACCGTTGTTATTCTGAGGCGTAGCGAGAAGGGAAGGGCCCCGGGCGGGGGGGGGGATCATAGGCCTAGCCCCCAAAACAGGTACCCAAAAAAAAAAAAAACCAAAAAATTGGATTTTTTTTCTTTTTAAGCTTGTAATATATATATATATATATATCTCTTCTCTGTCTCTACAATTTTTTCTTTTCTTTTCCCTTTTTTTGGCTTTATTTTGGGTACAAGTTTTTGACCTTTTTCAGTTTTTCTTCTTTTTGATTTTTTTTTGACTTTTTTGTTGCGTTTACTTGTTTTGACAAAATAAAGTTGTATTTACATTTCTACACTTACATATTTTTACAGTTATAAAAGATAAAAGTTTTTTATTACTATTCGTGACACTTTTTCTAAAAGCTCTTATATTTTGTAAAGTTATTTTTTTATTCTATGTACATTCTGTAAATTAAATTTCAAATAATATATATATATATATATTGGTTGCTAATTTACTTCGTTTGATTATAATTAAATAATTAGTATATCAAATTTTCAAATAAATTTGTTTAATTTATATGTAACACTTAGAAATTCATTAAATGCTTTTCTATAAAGTTATAGCCATTTAGAAATTTTGTATAACTTTCAAAGAGTTATTTATTAAAATAATATTTGAATAATTTCATTTAATAATAATATAATTATTGGCTAGGATAGTGTAAAAAATTTTTTTACAATAACGTAGTCATTAGTTAACTATAAATATAAATAGGCTTGCAAAATTTAGTAAACTACGCAAAGAATTTGAGAAAGTAAAAGGGGTAATTTTCCCTCAACAACATTAAAAACCAACCGACCAAAATTTGTTTTCTTTGTTTTATAGTCAACCAAATTATAATGTAGACTTATCTGATAATAATGACATAAAAAATTTTATGTGTTCTTTTGTAATTCTTAAATTTAAGAATTTTATTTTGTCAATACGCATGCTTATTATTATACATGTATATATATGTGTCAAATATCTAAACTACAAGCACCTCATACTTATAGTTTAGATGTGTGTCATGTGTTACACGCTTTTATAATAACACTTGTAACTTAAATATATGTCATGTGTTACATGTATGGGTGAGCAAAATAAAATTATTGTCTTAAAATTTATTAGAAATTAGTAAACTATTTTCTTCTCATTAATATAGTTACCATAAATGACATAATAAATGTGTTTTATAACAAAACTAGCCTCACAATTATATTAGAAATCTTGTAAAGCACGATTCTCAACTAGTATATATAAAAAGTAATTAAACTGTGTATACTGTACGTTTCATTCTTTCAGCACGTCTCTTCAATAACGCCTGACTCGACCATTTACATCGTTGGCGAAACTGGAAGAATTTTGTGCTAAGCGGTGCCGGATCGCCAAAATTCTCTACTCTACCCTGTTTGATTTAGACGAAGAACTCCAAGAAGAAAAAGAAGAAGAAATTGGAAGAAGAAAGCAGAGATTTCGAAATCCAGAGGTTCAACTCGTCATGGCCAGAAAACAAAGAGGTCATATCATCAAGCACAGGAGCTTCCACCATCCAAGTTGAGACGCGTGCAAGGTCAGGGAAGAACGGTTCACTGCGATGTCTAGCGTACGGTAAATTGATTTTAGGGAATTATTTGTTGTGTTGGTTGATATTAGAGCATTCATGTTTATAGTGTTAAAATTAATTATTCATATAAGTAAAAAGTAAAATTGTTAATGATTGTTAAAGAACATCTAAAAAAGTTAAATTTAATTATTAGTTTGTACCACATTGATGATTTTAACTATGACCATAATAATCCTTTCCATTCCATGTGAGAATGAAGATTAATAATCCCACTAGGGGATACAAAACTATGGCTCCTATCTCACTTCTTCAGGTAGAGAAACGAATCTTAAAGAAATCCAAAGTTTCAACTACTTTGGCTTAACGCTGACTGATTTTTTTATGTCAAACTTTCAAACTATTGAAAGATTACTAATAAATATGGACTCAACTTGACTCATCCATTATATATATTGGGTTGAATGCAGCTCAAGTTCAGTTCACCTTCTCTCTATATTCTTGATTTTCTCTCTAACGCAGATCCCCAAGTCTAGAAGGGAAAAATGAAGGTTTGCTTTCTTAATTTCTCGGTTCTCGGATCTTTTGTTCCCCTTTTTTTCCGTAAATTTGCAATGCCATCTGCTGGTTTGGTTTGTGTTAAAAAATATTCACGTAGTCGAACCCAAATTTACTGAAAAAATAACTAATTTGGTGTTGTTATTTGCTATCTACACTGTTTTTAGTTCTTGTGTTCAGTGGAAGCTAGCTATGTATGCTCTCAAGTGTTTTTTAGCTCTCATTATTTTTGTAACAGAAAGTTGTGTTGAAATTGGAGTATGCTGATGAAAAGATCAAGCAAAAGGTGATGAAAAAAGTCTCTGGTCTCTCAGGTATTTTACAATGTAACTCATAAGATATTCTTGTAAGTGTCCCAAGAAGCATGGACAAAAAGCTCTGAGCTTAGCATAAGATATTCTTGTAAGTGTCCCATCTAGCATGGACAAAAAGCTCTGAGCTTAGGCGCGAAAAGCATAAGCTGATTAATTCCTAATGTCAATTTACGAGCAAAAACCAAAATATTTAGGAATGTGGTTAAATGATTATGGTTAATTGATTTTTCAGGGGTTGAATCCATAGCAATGGATCCAAAGAGACAAAAAACTGACAGTGACTGGAGACATAGATCCGGTTTCTGTAGTGGACAAGTTAAGAAAGCTCTGTGGGTCAAAAATAGTCTCAGTTGGACCAGCAAAAGAACCTGAAAAGATTAAGGAGAAGCCGAAACCAAAAGAAAAACCCAAGGCAGCAGAAGACAAGGAAATAGATTATATGGCTGAATATTTGAAGGCTTATGCAGAATACCGTAAGCAGCACCAGCAACAATATTACCATCATTATGGAACTCCTATGCACTATTCACTACCTTCTGAGCCTACTTATTATGGTCAAAGTGTGGAAGAGAAATCAAATTTTTGCGTTATTTGCTAAGTTTCGGAATTCAGTTTATGATGGCTGCTTCACGAAGCCAAAATTGTGTCTCTGTACTCTCTGTTCTCGAGTTGTATCCATTAGTCTGTGGCTCCTAATGTTTCCAAAATGGAGTTTATTTTAATGATTGGTTTGTTAGTTTGTTGTTTGTAATGCAAATCTCGTTTATTTTGTACTGAGGGACAGTAAATGATGATCTGTTCATAATCTGGCGACTCAACTCGATATGGGCAAAGATTTGATAGAAGCAGAAAAAGTTTTAGCCATTGAAGGTGGACTGTTTTATGATACGAAAGAATTCCTACAAGTGGGAGAAGAGGTGAGTGTCACGAAAACGGAAAACAGGTTTGTGTAGCCAATCGTAAATTCTTTGGGAAACCTAGGCTTAGTTTGGTACTAGGAGACAGAATTATGTACAAATGCAATGTCTATGTTCTTAGATTTTTCAGATTTAGCTGCAACTCATATTGGGAGCAAGAATTAGAATCTTGATTTTAAAAGTTGACAACTGTCTGGCAAATCACATGTGAGTGACCTTCTGTAGATCCAAATGCTTATAATTTAAAATGAAAAGTTTTAACTATTAAGTTCAAAAATCGAATCCCCAGACTTCCTCAGCTTCTCATATGACTTCCCCAGACTTCCTCAGCTTCACCACAGAATCCGTTAGTGGAAACACATTTGGAACTTGTCGAGAAAAATTCGTGCAGCAGAGTGGCCTAGTTCGTAATATGAAGCTTCTAATTCTAACACTTTGATCTCTAGCCTGGTCTTGTCCTTCATGTATAAAATGATTTGAGTATAGGCAGCATTCTTTATTTTAACAAAACCGATGAGCACGACAGAAAATTCTATTGCATAGTATTTGTAATACATTTCTATTGAATCTTAGTTAGGATAATCTTCTGGAAAGAGTGGTTCTTGGGGTTGAAATTAAGTGTAGAGATACCTGATAAGTGGAGGGAGAACTGCAAGACGGGCATGTGAATCCAGACGGAGAAGTTGATGCAGAGATTCCTGGGGATGACGAGAGAGTTGGCCTTATAATTGGCAAACGAGTACATGGCGAAAGGGGAGAACGCAGGATAGGCGTATGGTGATATGAAATAGGTGTCTGATGAGTCGAGGAAAATGGAGATGAAACCGGACTCTGCCTATTGGAATGAGGAACTGATGCCATTTCAGGAGATTTTGATGATGGTTTAACTGAAGGAATCATATTGATTTTGATCCTGGATAAAGACACTGAATTATCAGATACATCGATATTGATAACAATACAAATATGGTACAGAGTATTAGACATGACTCGACTGGATATGTAACATATTCTTCTTCCCTAGTACTGTTCAACATTGTCTAATGGACCATACCAGACATGGAAGACAGTAAAAATAGAGAAGTGAAAATGGCATAACGTACTTGTTGTGAACATCAACATATTCATCAGTTTCGTCAAATATTGGTTCCTGTAAGAACAGATCAGACATGAAATAGATATGTTTAAAACTTTCATTACCCAGAAAAAAGATCGTTCTTAAAGTGCAAAATTGCATCAATAATACGAGAAACTGACATGGACACTTCTTGCTTCTTAAGCAGGTGTTCAACATTGATTTAAAGCAATCATGTACTACTTTTTTCCTTATGGATATTGAAAATGTTACTTGATAGAAATCTTCTATAGAAAATGAGAAATCTGATTTCTTATATGATTTCCAGTACTATCTAATGCAGATATCTTATGGAACAGAACTGAGAAATTTAAGGATGGGATAAAACAAAATTCATAGGTTTGATAATGTTACTAAATACTAATGAACTTTACCTGTAATAGTTGTTCCAATACATCTTCCATTGTAATGATACCAATAACTTCTTCATCCATGGAGGATTCTATGCCACCATTATTGATC
The DNA here is from genome assembly GCA_963692815.1 of Nyctanthes arbor-tristis. Classification (NCBI taxonomy): domain Eukaryota; kingdom Viridiplantae; phylum Streptophyta; class Magnoliopsida; order Lamiales; family Oleaceae; genus Nyctanthes; species Nyctanthes arbor-tristis. The sequence continues at coordinate 82,834 of CAVNYN010201709.1, forward strand.
TTCATGTCCGACCCCGGACTCCAATTCGCAGTGTTATGGGAAACCAATGGTAAGTTCTGCCTCAGCATATTCACTTGTTTGCCGTGACCACAGAAACAATTAATTCCTGCAAGCAATTCAAATTTCTAGAGTAATTAAAAAAAAACAATTCAAGAAAAGTTAAAATCGGAAACAAAGCAATTTTTGGGTCTCGAGCAAACGCTGTTGATGTGGCAACTACCTGCTTGTTTTTGTAGTACATTTGGAGTAGACATTGTTCTCAGCATATCAGATTGGCCTAATGATTTTTCTGCGGTATTACTCTTAACAATCACAGCCATATGGCTCTGCCCTTTCTGAAACTGATTCAATATATCGTACAACGGTAGACAGTCTAGGAACCTGTTAATGTCAAGTGAAACCGCGTTTAATGTCACTGAACTGATAATGACGAATAAAATGAAGTAGGAAAAACTGAAAATCTCATACCTGGGAATTCTCCTGATGGTGAGATCCCTGATAGATGTTTCATCTTCTAGACAACATTTTATTAAATTCTTGACCTAAGTCCAAGGTTCGAAGCAAGACATTAGGATGGTTTTAGTATATGTTTGAAATAATAGAGTAGAGTTGGTGATATGCTCACCAGAACGAGGCCAACAATGATCTCTGGACTTCCTGAGTATATAGGTACTCGACTATGCCCTTTACTGATTATCAAGTTCATTGTATCGCTAAGGAAAAGCAGTGTCAGCATGCAAAAAAACCGAGAAAACTAAGGAGAAATAAAGAGGGTCAAGTGCCCTACTTGTCAAGTTTGGCATTTATATCAAGAGAGAATACTTCATCTAATGGTGTCATTGCATCTTTAGCCGTTTTCTGTGTTAAGTCCAAAGCTCCAGAAATAATGGTGGTTTCATCATAGGTTAACTCACCACCTCTTCCGGCCTGATAATGGAAAATTTGATCACATTTAGCCTACAACTTTGAAACAAAAATTGTAGGAAGAAGATATAAGAACGATGAAAAGTTCTTAACCTCGTTAGCGTGCATATCCACAAATGTCTTCAGTTCTGCACGGCGTAGTAAAGCAGAATGCCCTTTCCCGAGTAACAAATCCAACAGCTTCAACATCATGAAGAGAAGTTTGATTTCTTGACAAAATAGAGAGAAAAAATACAATATGCTCTGTCCATTCCTATACCAGACATGGCTTTAGCTTGTAGAAAGATTGATACCTTGCTAATGGGATATGAAATTGGAAAGAAGGCTATGACAAGCAATCGAACCA
>CAVNYN010201710.1:0-38027 GCA_963692815.1 Nyctanthes arbor-tristis
AATGCAAGACGATGCAGCAGGTATAAGCATGAACAGTGATTTCCTTGATATTCTATTTTTAGAAAATATATTTTTGTTTATTCTCATTCTCCTGCTTTTGCTGTTCCCTTAATGTTATCTTCAGAGAATGAGGAATTGGAATGGGCTGTCTCTCCTAACCCAACCCACTCAATTGGAGCAAATGGAAATCATGACTTGGCTTATTCAGTTGTTCAGGTATGTGGTAGATTTGGTGGGATAGTTCTTATTGTCTGCATTTTAAGACTGTTATAAATGTTTGTTAGTCTATGTTAGTATTGAACTGTATTAGACTGCAGAATTCAATGAACTAGATCTTCTCTAGTGTTGTATCATACTGTTAGGAACCATGGAATTATGATGGTAAGGAAAGAATAATCCACCGAGAGTCAGGAGGAATGCATATTAGTTTCGAGCAATATATAAGAATATATCACCTAGAAATGCCGTTTTTCTTTCAGCTTCAAATTAATGATCAACGGTTTGAGGATGCTGAAGAAATGGAGAGTGATAACAGTAATGACCATAACTGAGCTGCTGTTGATCTCGTCTTGGCCTCAAATACTTTCTTCAGCCATTTCATACCAAAACTGTACATCAATGTCAGACGTTAGAGTTTGTGATGCGTAGTTAACATCATCTATCACCTATGTTTATACAGCTCCAGATGGAAAACATATCATAATTTCATAACAGTGGTTCTTTGTGCCCTCTTCAGCATGTGTTCGATGAGCAAGAGCAACTATCTTTGTATTCAGACACACACACACACACACACACACACACACACACACACACACACATAGAGCTTATAAGGCATAATGCTTTAGGCCATTGTTTTGCAAGTTGATGCTGGAGGACCGATGGTTCTTGTAGCATGTGTGGTTTTTGGATTTTTAACTCATCAAAGTGTTTTGGATTTTGTTTAGGGACCTTGTTATTATTACAGATCTTTATTTCATATGTTTGCAAGCGTACATTTTGTTATATAACGCTGGAAATATTAGAACGTTATATGATTTTGATCATTAAAAAAAAATTATATATAGGCTTATAAGTGACATAAATTTCTTCAATATAACCAAAAAAAAAAAAAACTTTTTTATAGATGGTCTTGCTTTACAACTTTCTGCATCTATTGCAAGGTATAATGGGCAAATTTTGCTCATTTAAAAGGTATCACAGCCTTATGCCTTCCTTTCAGGCAAAAACTCCTAAAAAAAAAAAAATAGCATCGCTATCTACGGGTGATCACTGTAGTACAGGGGGAGTGGATTAAAAGGAACAGTGACTATCCTGATTTATCAAACCTCAGTGACTATATTTTAAGTACAATTATAATTTGTATCATGACAGTATAAGTGCATATAGATATATATCCTACTGAAACACGGCGCATAGAAATCAATGATACAAACGAAATCAAACTCCTATACAGGAGAATACAAACTACATATAAAATATAGATAAACTCGCACATGGGGAAATCGAACCTGGAACCTCTATGTTTCGGGGCGTCAACTTTAGCCCTTTAACCAAATTAGTTTGAGAGTTCTGTGCAGTTTGTTTAGTCATTTCTATTCTATACAACCTAAAAAGAAAATAAATGCACAAATGATTATCTGACAATTTGTGCTTCAAAAATATTATATCTTCACAAATAACTTCTTTCATTGATTCATCTTAATTTTACAAAAAGGATCTCCTATTATTGTGCTGGTGCAATAATATGCCAACTAATTGATATATAGACTAATGAAAAATAACATGTCCAAAGAAATTTTTCAATACCCACAGTGTGCATTGTAAAGTATATGCTTACTTCTTATATATATATATATATATATGGTCTTCCATATTTTAAATATTTATCACTACTGGATACTCGATAAAATATTTTAATTATTATAGGTCTACATTTTTCATAATGTCCACTATTGGTGGGTGATTATTCATAATATGTTCTCATGTAGTCACATGCCTTCTATTATTGCTTCATGTCTATTGGTTAACATGTTATCTTTTGTATTTTATCAAAAAAAAAAAAAAAAAAAACCATGTTATCTTTTTTAGAATCCCAGTTAAGAAAAAGGCGCAATATGAAGATTTGGTCCAGGCTCAAATACATAATTAAGCTCAATAAGATGAAGACTATGTTCAGCCCAATCCTTAGACCCGATCCCGAAACTATAGGCCCAATAACAAATTGCAAAAACCCTAGTCATATATAAACCCAGCTAAGGTAGGCGGTTGCTTATTCTTGTATCAAAGTCGTCGAATTGGAAAGCTCTGCGCAAACTAAGCTTCGCCGCCGTGCTCCACCACTATCCGTCTCCGGTAATATCCTGGCCGCCCGATCTCTGCATCTTACATATGTGAGTTTATGATTGATTCGTTTTAGCTAGTATAATGTAGTGATGAGTTCTGTGACCATACAGCAGAAGCAAAGAAAAGGGAAAAAATGGCGTATGCAGCAATGAAACCGACTAAACCTGGATTCGAGGAGCCGCAGGAACAGATTCACAAGATCCGTATCACACTCTCCTCCAAAAATGTTAAGAACCTAGAGAAAGGTCTACAAGCTTTTCCTAGTAATAGTACTTTATTTTTATCTTCAGCTAATTGGCTTAATATAATAGTGATCATTCTCCAGAATTCTATTTTTGTTCGCTGATGTAATGTATTTGTATTAATTAAATTTCATTTCTATTAAATAAGAAAGGAACTTTGAAAATCTGAATAATGTCAAAAGTAAAATTTACATGTTTGGAAGAAACCGCTAAGCCTGATGTAGTAATTTCTAAAAGCAACCATGTATAATATGGAGGATCGTGTAACCAGCATCCCGCATTTCTGGCAGCTTAAGTGATTGATGGATGATAGCTGATTAGGTAGGTTGACTAAATTGTATTTGAAATCAGGTGATCGATGACTATTGTTATGTACATGTGCTTACCATGTTGTCTCTTGATACGGTGATCATTTTTAGAACTTATTATATATTTAATCTGGTTGGTAGTTAAATATTGATAATTACTGGATTAGCTACTGTGAAATTGATTTTGTTTGACTTGAATATTGTTCATAGTGTGCACTGACTTGGTTCGTGGTGCCAAAGACAAGAGGCTTAGAGTCAAGGGGCCAGTGAGGATGCCTACAAAGGTTCTTCACATTACTACAAGGAAGTCTCCTTGTGGTGAAGGTATTAATCCTGGCACAATGATAGGAAATATTTTTCATTAAGTACACATGTTAAGATATTTGAGTGTTTTAACCATTTTGTAATGGCTTTCCGGTAAACATTTGTAAGGATTTAAGCTCGATCTCAATGCTGACTTATGTTCATTGTGGTATTTATAATTTTCTTATTCGTATGGAACACTAATGATGTACTTAATGTCATTTTAGTTGGTTGATGATGCCGAGTTGAAATTTGAAAATCTATCCTGGATGGTGTAACTTTTGTCACGTTCTGTTTCAGATCGGCCATAGAGAGATCAGAGAAGTTCTTTAGTAGAAACAACATTTTGGGTTGCTATAGAGTCGTCTTCGCTGAATGACCACTTTACATTTCCCCCCAATTTGTTCTTTTAATTTAAGTCCGAAATTGATTTTCTAGTTTGATTAGGGGTCTATACCTTGTTACTGATTTGCAAATAATCTGGTTTTTATACCTGGTTCCCAAATTGGTCTGTGATCACATTTATCTTTATTATTTTTCCCCTTGAATGTCTCCTGTCTCAAGTGAGACTTTGGCGTATTCAGCTTCTGTATTGATAGTTTACTTTTATTGAATATTTGTTACATTATACCGCATGATTCATGTGGAAATATATGATAGGAATTACGAAGCATCTACACATCTGAGCATCTATGTTACTACTATATATGGGGAATTCCGTCTGCTCGTTGTATTAAATATCTAATATTTGATTTAATTTGAAGGTACCAACACATGGGATAGGTTTGAACTTCGAGTTCACAAGCGTGTGATTGACCTGTTCAGCTCTCCTGATGTGGTTAAGCAGATTACTTCAATTACTATTGAACCTGGGGTTGAAGTTGAGGTCACAATTGCTGACTCTTAGAGTCGAGCTTGCTTTCTTCTATGTCCTTGACATTTGCTTATATGGCCCTTGTGGAAGCTTAGTTGTCATAGGAGTTTTGCTCTTATATTTAGCGTTTTTTGAAGTGAAAGAATGATTTGAGAAAACGATGCTTTGTTAACATTTTTATGTTTAATACTCTGCATCATATGCCTTATATGCGAGTGCTTCTAAGGAACTCGGCACTGGGTTCTTTATGGAGCTCAGGAGTCAATGAATTGTTTACACCTCACTTGGGTGAAAACACCTCATTGACTTCTGGGTTCTATGAGGAACCCAGGGCTGGGTACTGATGTGTTTTCTTTAACGGTTCATTGCTAGATTTGACTGATTGATGTGGCCAACGAAAAATCCAGTTTAGTGAAATTGTAAACTTTTTATTTATTTTATTTTATCTCGAAGTGCTTAGCTTTGTAGTGCAATAACCTAGACAAAAAATTGAGTGTAATGCTTTACTTTTGGCATGATACAGTGACTTCATTTTACAAAAAATTTGATTTACTCCTGGCGGCGGTATATACCTCATCTGGGTGCCTTAAGCGGAATGGTTCATGGTTCATTTTATAGTTATATATATCTCATTGGCCTGTTAAATTTCTGCCTCTTATTCCATCGTTTCACCTGGTAGTAACTTTGAACGCGGGAATATGTATGTGACTGACGAGGCGTGTGCCGTTCATAGTGATTCTCAGAGTTTCAAACCCTTATAGTGCCGATGTATCACTATATGGTATGGCAATATACGTTCTATATGTTCATGTGGCTTTTATCAAGACACATAACATGAGAAATTACAATTATGTGGCTTGTCTCAATACACGCGTCACATAGCAGTATGACACTATATAGTGTTACACATGGTATTAGATCAAATTTGCAACAACACCCCTCCCCCCACCAAAAAAAAAAAAAAGGGGGAAAAAAACCAAGTTATGCAAATCATCAGTTACACAAAGAGAGCAAAACCCCTAGGTTCAAATCTGTAAAATTGAATTTCATCCGAGCAAGATGACACCCAACAAGAAATTATACGCGGAATGAAAACCTATACCTAATTACTTATTTTGTGGGAGATTACTTGAGGGAGCTAAGGCACGAAGACGGGGAGGATGTCACCTTGGATTTTGCAGCAAATCACATGGTGCTGGAACCATCATCGAAGGGGACGGAGATTAGCAGGAGACAGGTGGGATGGAGAGGGAATCGGATTTCGGTTGGGAGAAATGTCGGCTTTGAAGCGTAAAGAGTCCGTTTAATTTTGATTTTTTCAAAATCAATTTTTACTCAAATTTAGGGACTACAATAGGGCTCATTTGGTGCGGGTTTGTCATATTCTGGGCTGCCCCATAAGTCTTGAAGCCGCCCCATATCTACACCATACCCACGAATTCACGAGGCAAGTCATTGGACGGGGTGGGGCGCCGCAATGACCCACGAAAAGACCCATTAATTTTTTCCTCCCAATCAATTTGATATTTTATGAATTTTCTCAAATCATTTATATATACACACACGAGTTAGCAATTAGGGTTAGTAAATTAATATACAAGTTTTAGAATTTTATGTTAAGAATTTGCTTCATGTAATACGTATATATATTCTAAGTAAAATGATGTTAACGATTGAAATAGATAGTTGAAGGTTTTTTTTCGTTAAGCACTCGAGTTCGAATCTAAAATGCCTTAATTTCTACACATTTTAGAATCAAATTTATTAAAAAAAAAAAAAAAGAAAATTGTTGGTGGAGTCATGGGTCTATGGGCGCGGGTTCAACCTGACCTAGACCTGCCCCTTTACTCCAATTAGAGGCGGCGAGTCAATCCTATTAGGGGCAGGTCCCCAAGGGTTTATGGATTGATGAGTAAAATTGTCATCTCTATTCGAATTCATTTTCAACACATCCATTTATTAAAACAATCTTACAAGTAGGTTCGTAACTTTTTCTTACTTTTCAATTACATATTCTATCAAAAAATCATTTTTTACAAAATTAATTCCTAAAAAATGAAAATCATACCGACATTAGACATTCATTTTTTAAGTTTTTTTATAGGAACTGAAGTGGCAACCATAACAATATTGACATGTCATATATGCGTCTGAGGCATGTTTACATTGATATATGGTTCATATCATCACTAAAAAAAGATGATTAAAAGAGAAAAATTAATCGAACCCCATACATATGACACCATATGGTGTCATATGGTTATCTAGTGTACTTAATTTTTCATGTGGTGTTTCAATAAACGCCACATAAATATATAATACATATAGTACTATATCATATGATACAAAATCGAGACTAATCAAAAGAGACTTGAGAGCTATCTCAATTTTCTTCCTTTTCCACCGTTTCCCACGGCAAATGACCCATGTGGGCGACTCTCATCTCATGCATCATGGTACATAATGGAACAGATTTGGGTCCCACCAAATTGGGAGAGGCCCAAAAAAAAAAAAAAAAAAATCCAGTCTAGACTATCTCATTTTCCTGAAGGCTACATTTTTTTTTCTATATATATTTTTCTTTTTCTTTTGTCGTCTCCATTCAAGTGACCGATATATCAATTGAATTTTATATTGTTCATTGAAGATTTTATTTTATTTTTGGATACGTTGGGGATATAGAGAAAAAACATGTGAATCGAACTTAGAATCTCTTAATTGAAACATGAAGAACTTAATCACTATAATTCTTATTCGAACCGTTCAATGAAGATGTTAGCTCAACAACCATTTGTATACTTAAGCAAATGGAGTTATTAATATATGAAAACTACTTTTTCATGACCATGCCATTACCTATTGATAAAATTACTTTTGCACGCACTTACAAAGAGTTTAATGGACTCTCTTCCATGTCATGTGTTAGGAGACAGTCTCGAGTACGTAGATGAAATCTATAAATTGGACTTTACCAGCTGGACTCATTATTATTCCATTCATTTTGATAAAAATATTTGCACCCCATCAAAATCCACTTTTGATAGAAAACGAGTAATTGACCTATTTTCACTTTTATTTATCATCATCCTCGTCATCTAATAATTAAAGGTCCATTTTGAATTGGAATACTCCTTTCTTCTTATAAAGATATTCTCTTTTTTTTATCTGTCTTAAATTATATTTCTCTTTTCTTAATTAATTTTTAATATATTCTCATTTATAATGTATAGTAATTAATAAAGAATTATTAAAGTAAAATATTAAATAAATTAAAAGATATATTAAAAAATATATTGTTAAATTGTATATTCTTAATAACATTAATGATATTTTAATGAAAGAGACTTTGTGAGACGGATGGAGTAAAACAAAGCAGATTACGGAAAAGAAGCAAATTTGTGCACAAGTTTCATTAAAAATTGTCTCTTTCGCCATTAATTAATTTATTATGCTCTCGAATCTACTTTAATCATTGATTATTATTGTATCATTAAGGATGATAATAATTCATCGTGTTTTGGGATGAGCTTTTCTTTTTGTTCACTTTTTTTTTGGTTGGGGGGCCTACAATGATACAATATTAAGCTTTTTAGAGTATAACAATTATTCGTCATGATCTTCTTTTCCTTTTAAAAACAAATCCGGTACATTTCAAAGATAAATAAGTCCAAAAATTTTTAGCAACAAGGTGCGACTCTCTTCTTTCGCTCCATTAAAAATAGATAGCCTTACACTTTTACCGATATTACATATATTGGCAAGGTGAAATTCTAATGTAAAATCATATGGTGTCATATGATCATGTGACATATATCAAAATAGGTCATATAAAAAATTACAACTAGCTGCATGTCTGTATGACATTATATGGTGTTATCTATATAATTTTATATCAATTTTATGATAAGATAACATTCAACAACTTGGCGTGAAATTAATAGGTAAAAATTATATGGTAGAAAAAAACAATAGAGAATTTCGTCATCCCAAATCGACAAGACTCGAGAGGGATGGATTTTTGTTACTTTGGGTTGCAATCGGGTGCACTAAGTCCTCTTTAATTGACTTTTTCGAGGCCCATAACGTATCCCACTCACTTCAATGCGTGATGGTGCGTGGATCCACGCGCCACCGCAGGAGCTGACTATCCCACGGTTTTTGGACCTCTGTCTTGACTCTTGACAAATAACGACCCACGAAATACCTACCCCCACCAAAAAAAAAAAAAAAACTACATCCATCTCACAAAGATAATCTAAAGATAGTTCATAATTATTTTTATATAAATTAAGAAATAATAGTTAATATAGTTGAAACATTAAATTTTATTTTATTTTTCCACATATACGCTTATATATCATTAATTGTTTGAAGGACTTTCGATTTATAGATAATTAAATAACAATAATTAATTAGGGGTACATATAAAACTGAAACATTAAATACATGTTCAATATGGTAACTAGGCTATCTTTTTGGGACGGACGAAAATAGAATAGTGGATTATCTTTTTGAGACAGAGGTAGTACTAATTATCTCACTTCAATAATTCTGTTTTGTTAATAACAATGCACATTAAATAAGAGTATATATAAAAATTAAATATATTCTAAAAGGAAAGTGACTTATTTTATAGAACGGATAAAAAAAATTTATGAGTATCTTTTTGGGACGAAGAGAGTATTATTCAGACCGTAAACATGTGGAATTTAAAAATCACATTTGAGTTCTCCCATGTGATTTATAACAAAACCTCTCGAAAGTCCCTAAATATTATCATAAAAATCATGTAACGGCTTAACATCATTGTTGAAACGTAACTTGACCATGCGTAATTTTAAATTCCGATCTTAAGCAAACTCCATTTATAAATATCGGCCAAAGGGATCCTATAGAGTTCCTTCCCTTGATCCGATAAATATAATCTTCTATATTTCTCTTTTTATCTATTACAAATTATGAGATATTTTTTTGCTTCAAATTAAATTTAAGCGTTTGTTTTTACGGTACAAAAAGAGAATAGTCTTTTACGTTCAAAGTACACAAAATTTATCGTAAGAAAAGAAACCCACCTCCCTCCCTAGTCTATACAAGTTAGATTCTCCATTTACAAACGATTGTGAGGTGAGTTGGCCTTCTTATTGAAAACTCTATCAGTATTGAATTTTTTGCATCACAACGTTAAATTTCCAGCTAAATTAATTCTAGCAAGTACGTTAGTGAGTAGTCTACTAAATTGTCAAGTACACGATGAGAGCTAGATTTTCTATCTACTAGTAATAGAGGGTATAAATAACTCCACATTCTATATGGTTTATTGAACACTATATATAGTGTCTAATAGATTATGTAGTAGGCTCCTATTAGATACATTGTGAGACTCATCCTCTAATTTATGTAATGAGAGTCTGTCAAATAATCTATTAGATACTAGTCTTTATAGAAAAACTGTATAAATAAGCATGTATTCAAGGGCTGATTGAATTTCTTAAGGAATCTTGTAATAGTATATCCTGTAGCACCAAAATAACTTAGACAGGCTAGTAAAGCAGGTTGAGCAAGTAAGGTCGAGAAATAACTAGACTACTGAAAATGTCACTTGGTAATATATATATATATATATATATATATAAAAGAAGATCAAAAGAAATTCTTTTGATCAAAAGAGATGAAGGGCCAAGTGGTTAGTGGGACTATGGGCCCCACATATCACTCTCCTTCTCAGCTCTGTTGGATGGATATTTCTATAATTTTAGCACACTAGAGCATCTCTAACACGGCTGGTTCTTGGTAGAAGCCTTCTAAGAAAGAGACACAAAAAAAATTTGAATGGTTTTATATGTTTCTTATTTTATTTTAATTTTTTTATTTTAATCAATTTTCTCTTATGTAACCCATTTTTTCCTCATTTTTCCTCTCTCGTATCAGGTGTAGGGTTTAAATTTAGACCTTCTTCAAAGACTCTACTACTACCATTTTATCATTATTTTTAAATTTCTATCTATTTCGCTTCTTTTTCACTTTTCCCTCTCTTTTTTCCTACAACTCTTTCTTCCAACATTCAATTAAAATAATCATCTTCTCTCTATCTCTCTCTTCTATACCACCCAAAACCTTGACATCCCATTAGAGATGCTTTAATTAATGGATATTATTAGGGCAACCTTTCTACCCTTCCACCATATCTACCATCATTCGATGTAATTGTTTATGAGCTTAGGGCGTGGAACCAAACTAAAAACTAATTAATGGATATTATTAGGGCAACCCTTCTATCCTTCCACCATATCGACCATCATTCGATATAATTGTTTATGAGCTTAGTGCGTGGAACTGAACTAAAAACTAAACTAGATGAAGTGATCAAGATGTTCTGAGAAATAAGAAGGTTCTGATAGACTATATATAATTTAGAGCTTGTTTGATGCCAATTATTTGGCAAAATTATAATGAGGAGAAAAGAAAAATGTTTATTAGGAATGTAAAAATGTGTAAAATATGTGGTTGTAGTTAAATAGTTGTCAAATTAAATATCAAATATGTGGTAGGTAAAATTATAATTTAGGAGAATAATTAGAAATAATGAGGATCAAACAACCTCTTAAACCTTAAAGTAACTTATTTCATTTATAATCATACAAGCGAAACTCGAATTGCTGAACTGATACATGACTGTCCAATATATGAAGAGTTACGTGGAAAAGACATAATATTATGATCTAGAACCTATAACTTGAGTATAATGAATGATCACACCCCTATGTAATCATCAATGCATCGTACAAAGTTGGACCAAAGGCATCGTCAAGTGTTGCATTAGTTTGTAAAATCCACGTTCGACTTAATGTTGAATTAATTTTGCTATAAATGAAACATCGTGACACTACAAACTTAATATTATCTTTAATATAACAGTATAAGACGTGAAAATGTAATGAAGAATGTAGAGGTAGACGGGAAATGGAATCGTTAGATGCTTCATCATTTAACACCAATGAATACTTTGGCCTATGATTATGAATGGATCCTTTGACCTAACAAATTAATTTCATGGCAAAGATTATAGATACACTAGTCAATTCTATTAATAATTTTCTACACGTCTCTCCCTCTCTCTTCAATATTTGTATGTAATGCATGTCTACATTAATTCTGAATTTATCTTATAACTAACATATAGATCTCACCTCACAAGATATATTAACATTCTATATATTAGTGATCAGGAAATGGATGTCGTCCATCATGAGTAAAATGTTAGTTATGCAGATTTAGAATCTCAATTCTGAATTTGCATGTTTCTCATTTTTAGACATACTTGTACGTTGTGTTTAATTCAACATGCCAAACTTACACGTGCATTCGGGAATCTAACGTCCGAAGAATTGAATGGTCATAAATTTGGGGTGGCAGCTCGTTTAAGGGAGTGTGGTGAGGGTGGGGTTTCTGAATTAAGGAAGTTGCCAAGTTGGACTCACTTGTACACGAAATTCATTCAATTTCCGAACAGCATTATTGTTGGACATTAAAGCTTTCTTAATAGTACTTCATGCATGATCGGTTGTACACGGCTTCTGCTCACACACTATAATGGTGCTTTGAACTGTAACATAGTAGTTAGATCCTCTCGTTCTGAATGGGAGGTTCTCAGTTTGAATCTCACTCATGTCTCTTTAATTTTTCTCTCCTCCCTTATATCCTCTTTGTACCAAAAAAAAATTCACTGGACTATCCCGTTGTGTAAACGCACGATATTAAATCTTTGGGACGAGCACGGAATATCCGAACAATAGTTCAAAAATACAAAAAGAATTAATTCTACAATTGGCTAGTAAGTTGCTGAGTAATGCTATTTTTGCATTGATGGTAATGCAAAGTGGAAGTAGACCCCACTTGAGTATCGAAAGTGTGGGGTCTACTGCATAGCTGTTAAATGATATTCATTTGTGATAGATTAGATATCATTTGTATCATATAAATTTTTAGCTTACCAAAAATCGTTGGACAGTTCCATAAAATACATTTTAGTCTCACATTATTAGAAGATGATGACTGGTGGTAAGCATATATAAAAGAATGCAACCACTCAATCTCATCCTCGAGTTGATTGGTATTGAGATACAACTTCTGATCTAAATCCAAAAAATTTAAGTAGCAAGCAAAAATACTCAATTTGTGTCCAATTTTTACTAGGGCAATTATGAATATGCTTTACGAGTCAATAAACAGTACCCTGCAAGGATCACCAAAAATGCCTATATTATTATGAGAACAAACCATCTTGTGTTCAATAAATTACATCTATCTATAATTTATTAAATTCAAGAAAAATTAAGGGTCTTCCTTCCAAAAAAAGAATAAAAGAAAAGAAAAATTAAGGTGGTCTAGTGGCATCCCAAGTGGTGGTTTTGATACACCATAAGTCTAGGGTGTAGTACCTCTCCCTGACATTTCCATTATAATATTAAAAAAGAAGTATTTAAAATATTAAAAAGAAAAAAGAAAGAAAATGAGGGTTGAGGAACACATGACACGAGCATAAGGAATAAATTTTTAGTACTTTACAAGTACCTACATCATTGATGAAATTAAGAATTGACATCTAAATTCATACTGCTTTAAATTTTAATTTATTATTAAACCGTTGAACACATATGAGTTCTTCATTAGTAAAAAATATCAAATAGAGTATTAAAAAATATATATTTTCAGACCGCGGGATCAAAAGAGCCAGATGGTAGGCTCTGGTTTTGCTTTTCGAACAAATTAGTCTTGAGGTATCACTAGGGAGGGTTTCCAATAAGCCAGATCTAGCTCGTTGTATAGAGTTAGATTACCAATCAAAATCCTCATATACATCATGTGACTTGACTAATTTTAATTGGTAATCTGGCTTATTAGAAATTTGCTATAACTAGATGCTGGATATAATAACAATAACAATAATATTAATAATATGTGAATTCTTTGATTGGAACAAAGTTTTGGTGCTTCAAAATTGTCTTTTTCCTCCTCTGTGTGAAATTAATTGACATAGAGATTCAGAATGACCAATTTGGATTCTTTAAATACACATGAGTTTTGTGCCATAATTTTTCTCTTTACATTGATTCTAAAATATGAAAATTCATATATTAATACCATATATGTTTTGAGGAAACGTTGTGCAGGAAAGCCTTTCCAAAATCTTATGGAAAAATATCATAAATTTACTATCTTATCCAAATCTTTGAAGGATGAAATAAGAAATTTACTTACGCTTGTTTGGTATCATTTATTTTTTCATTTATAAATTCATCTATCTTTGATTTCGTAATTACTGAATAATCACCACACATTTTAAATTTTAATTAAATCTCCACCACTCATTTTTAATTTTTATAAATTCTATTTATAAATTAAGTTTATAAACGTAAGCAAACAGACCCTTAGTTTATATTAAAAAAAAATTAAAAGAACTTCCCAGCAATTACTAGGACTGTTTTAATCATTCATAGGGTAATTGGCTGAAAAAGTCCCTATTTTTAGATATAAATTGTGCAAATGGTCCTTACATTTGTTTTTTTTGACAATTTCATCGATACCTTTATTATTATTTTTTTGAATTCATCTTTGACTCCATATATATTTAATTTTCTCCATTTTTATAAGGGTAGTTTGGTCCATCCATGGTTAAGAATTTAAAAAAGATTGCAAATGAAGTTCGAAAGTAATTAGAAGAAGTGTAGTTATCTTAATTTTTTTCAATAATGCAATTTGTTTTAATCAGTTTTCAATCATACAAATTATTTTATAATTTTATTTGAAAATTTAGAAGGACGAAATTTGCAAAGAAATATGAATGTGTGGGTAAAATTGTCAACAAACTAGAATTTAGATTATTTGTCGGATTATAATTTATTACGTACTATTACGTACACATCATTTTATTAGGTGCTTTTTGTAATAATTGCGACTTACCTTTTACTTTTTAAATTTTTAAAAAAGTGAAAACAATAAAATAATATTGTGTGACAGATTATAATCTAAATTATAATCTAATTAAATACTATGTAAAGGTAGCGACTGTTTATATAATAATATTTAAAGATAGAGATTTTTCTTCACCAATTACCCTCTTCCATGCAAATACTAGTACAGTGCTCACAATAGTGTAGTTCCAAGGTGAAAAAGTGTACGCAATACGCCTGGCGGTCCAGATCGGAAGAGCTAAAAATCAAAAGGCGTGTTACAGTTAAATTCCGAGATTACCCCTATATTCTTAATTTCCCGCCCCAAAAAAATTTATAAAAAAAAAATATCCCTGACCACTCCTCAGACTTGTCCGATCAAAGACGACGATCGATATCATGACCACTGATTGCTCTGTTGTAGGGTCCACTCTACACCCCACATTCTTAAGAATCTATCCTTCCTTTCGTTGGCCCCCTACTCCTCTGGCCCGCTCCGCCTCCACGGCTCCACCTGACCACCTCTACGGCTGTACGTCCCTCTCGTCCCTTCATGCATCTACAGCCAAGAATCAAACTCGAGTTGAAGCAACGCATTAGTTATGATGATAATACTCAAAAACCTCTCAAATTGGGATACATGTTGCTCTTTTATATACTTTTTATATGAATTTTGAGACTCACTAGTAAATTATCTCATATTATGCACATAAAAGATTGACATATATTTTGAAAGTTGTTTATCAAAACATTTCCTGCATTAGTCATTACATTGAGGTAGCACGTTGAAATCTTTTCAAACCCAATGCTTGATATGGCTTAAATTGCATTTAATTCATAATAATTATCATAGCATCTTTGATCTTAAAAATTAGAATGACCTCTGTATAAGACCTGAAATGATCTCTCCATATATAAGTATAATTGAGATTACTTTTATGCATAATCAGACTACAAATATACACGTACACTCTGAAAACATGTTTATATGAAAAAAGAGTCCGTTCCACCTTTTTGCTACATTTTGAATTTGGTGTCTACGTTTCTATTAGATAATAATTTGTATGTGCGTATATAAATATGGCCTACCAGCCTTTGCTTCTCCACATTGGGGGGGAGAGAAAGCAAGAAAATCTGCAGAAAGTTTGCAAGTTTAAAGAGCCGGAAGATTAGCCCTTCCAATCCAAACAAATTCCAAATTTTCAAAAAACTCTTCCGAGTTTCACGAACAGAAAAATTTTCTGCAAGTGGTTTTCCATCCGATTGTGGCTCAAAATTTTCGTAGGGTTATAATTGTCTTTATGATAAGTGATTCTTCAGAGATTATACAAAAAGCTTTTGCAGTCCAGTGTAATGTATACGAATCTTGGGTTAATTGAAGAGTAAACATTTTGGTTGGGGCTGTAACTCTTTCACTCTTGCTTCTCGCTCGTTGCTAGCTCTGCTCAGCTACTTCCGACGGCCATGTTTCAGGCATCATCCCACCTCTTTTTCTCCTTTTTCTTCTTCTTCCTCTCCTTCTCCTTCTTCTTCTTCAGTGGCCCTGTTCTTGGGTGGCGTCCATGGCCCAGCCAAAAGCCAAACGCCACAGATTTTCTCTATGGGGGCTCCAAAAAATATGAGGGATCCTCAGAATTCGTCCACTTGAAGTACCATATGGGACCTGTTCTCACTGCTAACATTACCGTTTATCCCATTTGGTACGGCATTTGGACAAATTCCCAGAAAAGGATAATCCGTGACTTCATCAGCTCGATCTCCGCCGCCGACTCGAAGCCGCCGTCCGTCGCCGGGTGGTGGAAGACCGTTCAGCTATACACCGATCAAACCGGCGCTAACATTTCGCGTCATGTGCACATAGAAGCGGAAAAGAACGACCGGTTTTATTCCCATGGAAAATCCCTAACCCGCCTCTCAATCCAGTCTGTAATCAAATCCGCCATCACCGCCACCACCCGGCCCCTTCCGATCAATCCGAAGAGCGGCGTTTACCTCGTATTAACCTCCGATAACGTCTACGTACAGGATTTCTGCAACAACGTCTGCGGATTCCATTACTTCACCTTCCCGGCCATTGTAGGGTACACGTTACCTTACGCCTGGGTGGGTAACTCGGCTAAGCTGTGTCCGGGTGTCTGCGCCTACCCGTTTGCCGTACCCGATTACATTCCGACGAAACCGGTGAAATCCCCAAACGGGGACGTAGGAGTGGACGGGATGATAAGCGTGATCGGGCACGAAATAGCGGAGCTATCCACCAACCCGTTAGTGAACGCATGGTATGCGGGTCAGGACCCGGTATTCCCAGTGGAAATAGCTGATCTTTGCGAGGGTATTTATGGGACAGGAGGAGGCGGCTCCTATACCGGGCAAATGTTGAACGGCAAAGATGGTGCCACGTATAACATGAATGGGATCCGACGGCGGTTCTTGGTTCAATGGGTTTGGAACCATTTGGTAAATTACTGTACTGGCCCTAATGCCTTGGATTGATGATATTATTATTACTATTATTATTATTAGTAAATGTGCTTCATTTACATGTATTTTTGAGTGGCAATTTGCTGTTGGTTTGTAATCTGATGTTAATTAATTAGTAAATTAATGGTTGATTAAATTTTGTTGAAGATATTTATATTGTCCTATTTTGGGTGGCTGGAGATATTTGAATGATATTTGATTTTGGACGTTTTGGAACTAAGGATGAGCAGTACAAGAATATGGTTTTTGGGTTTTGGTAGACTGTCTTTTTTTTTTTTTTTTTTAAAAAAAAACAATTTCCATTTTTCTTTTGGTACTCAAAAGATGCATTAGACGCATGCAGCGAGTTAAAGTCTTGTGGAGTTCAGCTCATTCATCGTCTTTAAAAGAGAATGTCATTCATAATCATTGATAGACAGAAAAATATGTTGCCGACTCAGGGTAGTTCGATTAAAAAATTAATGATGAATCGAGTAGAGTAAGTTAGAAGGTGTTTGTCTATTGAGTCATATATGAAACTCGACCCGAGTCTATAAAAATCAGCGAATTAGATGACAAGCTTCATTATTAGGCTTGACATAAGGGACTATCGTGGTAATTGGGTTCTTTATCCTCGGCTAGCGTAACTATAGGATTGTGCTTTTGCTTTATCGCTACTTTTCTTCACAATTAACAATATAAAAAGTCTAAACAAAGGTTTATGTCTGATTTTTATCAAGAAGACGGAAATCATGACATATGAAAATTAAACAGCTAATTGGCTCAAGAGATCCCTATAACTGGTTTTTGTTTTTGGCAATTTCATCTTCATTTGTAGATTTCATTGTTGACATCATTTATGTTACACTTCGCCATGTTGGGAGGGTATTTTTGTCGATGAATGGTTCAGAATTAATACAGATAGGTATTGAAGATGAATTAAACCCCCCCCTACAACAAAAAAGTGCATGTGATGACAAAATAAATAGTAATTGATTTTCCTTTTCCATCGATTCTAAAATATAAGCTACTTTCTTTTTAAAGATATAATTAGAAGTCCTATGAAAATGGTTTAATTTTCCTTTTTCATTTGTTCTAATATATAGTTCACTTTCCTATTAAAAAGTAGTTGGTATACCCTTTACGTCCAAAAAAAATATTCCTTCTTTTTTTTATCCATCCTAAAATATATTTCCCTTTCCTAAATTAATTTTTAAGTTTTCCGAAATACCCTTATTTATAGTGTATAGTAATCAAGAACAACTAAAGTAAAATATTAAATAAATCAAATATTATATTAGGAATCAAATATTATATTAGGAAACATATTGTTAAATTATATATTTTCAATGATATTAAATGATATTTTTTTAATCTATGTGAAAAATAAAAGGAGAATATCTTTGTCAGACAGAGGGAGTATTAATTTTCTTTTATAATTGTATAATAATGTACATTGTAATCAATAAAATAATATTATTTAAAGTGGAATATTTAATGAATGAAAATGTATATTACAAAAATATATTAAATTTTATATTTTCAGCACTATTGATTGTACTTTTTTTAATATTCGTGAAAATTGAAAGTTGACTGTTTTTTTAAGACAGAAATAATATTAATTATGTCCTTACTATATTATAATCAATAAAATAATATTATTTAAAGTGAAATATTTAATGAATGAAAATGTAAATTACGAAACTATATTAAATTTTACATTTTCAGCACTATTGATTGTATTTTTCTTAATATTAGTAAAAATTGAAAGTTGACGATTTTTTTAAGACAAATAATATTAATTATGTCCTTACTATATTATAATCAATAAAATAATATTATTTACAGTAAAATATTTAATAAATAAAATAATATAATAAAAAATAATATTAAATTTTACCTTTCTATTATTAATTACAATTTCTTAATAATTTGTGAAAATTAAAATTAAACTATTTCATGGGGTAGTCAATAAACGCGTGGATTTTTTTTTTGCACTAGTTTCCTGTTGACAAATGGCCTTTTTTTTTTTTTTGAAAGGAAAGTTTCATTTGATTCTCCATGTTGTGGAATAGAGCTACATCCTTCTAGGGATTTGAGCCAGGAATCAAATGATGCCGTCTTTCTTTCTTGACCCTTCCCTGTCGGTTTCTCCTCTTTTTGTTTCATTGCTTTTAGGTTCTCATCTCATGGGAGAAAAAACATTAGAGATTTTCAAGTTTTCTTTCCCGCCCTTCGCCTTGCCATTATCGAAAGGGACTTGCCAAATATCTGGTCTCTTGGAATCTTTACGGTGTTATCTTTTTTCAGACGCAAGAACTATAAAAATCAAATATTTTAGTATGCTTATAGTATATATCTACCCAGACCACTAGACTACATAAAATAAAAGCAAATAGAAAGGGGCAAAATCATCATTACATGTTAAAAACTTTCACTGTAGATTTATTTGCAATTGTAATCTTGTGGACCGTATTCCCTTCTTGTTGAGTTCGGTTATAAGCCATGATTAATAAAATATGCCATGTTTCTTTCAAAAGAAGAAGGAAAGTGGGGGGAAAAAACCTCCATCCTCGTCTAGATACAAGAAGAAATAATACAACATGCCAGTGTATGACATAATGAGATGTGATGAAGAATTTTATTATGTTTCGTAAATGTAAAAGACAGCAACTTTTTAAACGTGAAGACGGGCCAGAAAGAATGCATAGGCTTTAGTAGAATCCATGCTTACTCTAAAAGCGAATGAACTCAAACAAAAGCAAAACATAAATAAAATGGCCATTACTTTATGGATAAATTTCACAAAAGGTCCTCAACTTTTACAAAAAGTAACAATTTCATCCTTACCTTTTTTAGCATGTAAGTCCCCAATCTTTCAAAAATATACACAATAGATCCCTACACACTCTTTTTGTCAATTTTCATTATTTACTTTTTCTATAAAAATAATTTTACCCTTCATTTAAATTTAAAAAATAAGAACACAATTTTAAAATTTTCTTTTTCAAATACTTATATATATTTATCAGTATATCATTTTTACATCTATCCACTTAACATAAGTTATACATAAGCATTGATTAAAATTTTCAATTTACCAATAAAAGGGGGCCCTCCCATTTTTTTTTACTAACAATTCAAACCTACAATTTTTTTGCAAGAAAAATTGATATATTTTTAATCATTCCAATTGTTATGACTTGAACATCAATCACATCTCAGTTATCATTGTTTATTTAAGTTTAAATTTCAGATTCATTCCCAAATATAACTATAACACTGTGGCGATGACATTGTTAGGTAAGTGTAAAAGATAATATAATAATTAATCTGTATGTAAAACTTGTCTAGTGAGTAAATGAGAAAAAGATATACAAATAAATATGTATAAGTGTGTAAAAGAGAAAACGATAAAACAATCAAAATGAATTTTTAAAATTTAAATAAAAGGTAAGTTTGTCTTTATAAAAAGGTGAACAATAAAAATAGACAAAAAATAGTATATAGAGATCTTTTGTCCATATTTTTTGAAGGTTCGAACCTACATCCTTGGGGCAAAATAAAAAGTTAAAGATAAAATTATTACTTTTTACAAAGGTTGAAGACTTTTTGTGAAATTTACCCTTACTTTATTATGTAAATAAATAATTCGTTCCCATTATTTTATTATTATTACTATACTATATGAAATAAAAAATTAGGGCCGGGAGTCAACAGCGGCGGACAAGCAACGGCGGAGATCGGAACTTTGAAATTCGAATAAAACCAATTTGTGCTCAACAAAGGAAACATTAGCCTTAGTTTTATCATAAGTAATCATTTTTTCATTAATTTTTTTAAGATCTCCAACTTTATTTTAGTCTCAGTGGTCCGGTTCTCATTGCCTATTTTTGGTTTACAGCTAACACAAAGCAACTTTTTTAATCCAACTTCATTTCATCCTTTTCCCGTCCATACCCACTTCGACTTATATTATTATAAGAGACAGCACCACATCAGCGTTATGCACGCATCTAGTTTTTGTTTCAATAAAAGACAACACTAATCTTACAACAAAGTGATGGCCGTCCTCTAGCCACACGCGTTTATATATAGACTCCAAAGAATACAAAGATCGTTGTTGATCTAACTGAAAAAATCATACTAAATAGTGTCACAGCCCATTTTCCTTGAGTATGGTCTAATCCACCTTATGAAGGGTGCCATAAAATTTTCTCCTGTAAAACTCAATCCCAAGATTGCCTGGTGACACTAGCTAGAAGCAAAATAAATGTTGACTCCATATAGTTATTTTCGATGTTACCTTTTAGAGCCATCAACCATGCAACTGAAGCTATTTCATGTTTCTTCTGGTCGGCCACTGCTGAATCGAGGTGGTGAAGCCAAGCTCTCAATATTTCAAAGCTTCTTATCTGCGGCAAGGCTTGTAATGTCGGGAATAATACCGTCATTCTGATTTCTTATTACTCCACTTCCTACGAGATCATTCAATATGTTGGCTGGGTCTTTAGCTCCACCGTGCTGTAAGAGCTTTGTCCTAAGAATAGATCCTGTGGCTGGTGATAATGGATCGGATTGACATACTTTTTGCCATATCGTTGCAGCAAAGCATTTTGCATACAAGTAGCTATAGTAACCTGCATATGAAGCAGGGTATTTGTACCAACATCCACCATGAATTCAATAAATCATCAACCAGACTAGAAAACCAAGTATTATAACATCACAATTTCTCACAGTGAACCTCAAGAGCCTTTAGTAAACCAGTGGCAACTAAAATGCTTATGCCTTGTAGACTTATCAACTAAATATATAGTATTAACAAGTTATCATATCTTAAACCCCCTGCTGCTGATTTTCTAACTCTTCAAAGGAAATTAAAACAAATCTTTCTTTACCACATATTGCTGGAAATTAAATTTTTAAGTAAAAATCCCGTAACTCTTGATTAGAGACACACCTGCTCCATAGTTAACAAGATGGCTGAATCGGGTGTGCCAGTGGGTTCCTTCCACGTGGTTCCAACAGGTATGTTTGTGTCTCAAATCTGCAACTACAGATACTGTGTCACTCACCGATGATCGCTGTGCTCCATGAAGTGTGTGATCAATCAAGGCATAAAAGATCTGATAAAAAAGGTAACAACAAAACCCTTTTAAAATCTGGAATACCCATCTATTATGAAGAAGACAATGCCAATGAACAAATGAATTTGTTTGTTCCGGTAGACTACAAACCTGTTGTTGCAACTCAGTTGCAGCAAACATATTTTTGGCTTTTAGCATTGACTTTACCAATTCTTCTGGTATTGGATCACCTGTTGAATAATGCTTGGCAAATTTCCTCAAGAAACGGTAATCCTGTGAGTAGTACCTGTATCTCGACAGGAAGATAAAAGGAAGCCATCACTCTTAAGCAATGACATCAAAATTTTCACCATCTTGAGGCATGAAAAATGTTGTTACAGATTGCCGTTTCTAATATAAAACTAAAGCAATCTAAAAGAAATGCATGAAAGGTTCTTTGTTGTTTGTGCTCCGATTTTACCTAGCCAAAACCATGGCACTCAAGAACATAACACTTGGCTAAAAAAGAAAGTAACAACCTAGTTCTTCTCAATTTATTTATGTCATTTTTGCAGCTTTTTAAGCATAGAATGTAAGCATGCAGATTAAGGGATACTCACTCAAAGAGGTTTGAAGGCGTTTCAGCAAAATCAAGGACCACCCTTGTCCCTGAGAAATGTTGGTAATCCTGAAAGGAATTCATCCAGAGAAATTTGTATCGCGGTCATTGAATCGAAGGCATTGTCCATGATTATATTGATGGTAGAATCTTTACCGTTCTAGAAAGCAATGAATGAAGAGCATGTCCAAACTCATGAAAAAGTGTTTCTACATCGGAATGGTGAAGCATCACTGATTTGAAATTTGATCCCGAGAAGTTGCAAACAAGGGCTACGATCTGCACTTTGATCAATTAGAAATCTTTCCCATAGGAAAGAAGAAAAAGGAGTAGCTAGAAATCTTTTTACGCACGGGTAATTGGTATTCTGTTTCTGAGATCCGACGACCTCCCTTTATGGAAAAATGTGCACAAATAGGATGCTTACACTCTCTTGATTTCAGATCAAGGTACAAGTATCCCAGATCACCCTGCATCAACAGATATATTGCAAGGATAAGACAATTTTGAAGTCAACCGAGGTAATTTCTGATATGCATTACATTCTAAAGAGGCTACGACTTTGAACACTAGCTAATCAAAATAAACACTGCTGTCAAAATTCTTCTAACCCCATAATGGAAGATAAAAACTGTAAACATTGATGTTTGGAGAATAAGGTGTAGATTAATGAGCAGTAATTTTTATACATGGTATTACTTGTCCATTCTCAACCAAGCTACCCTATGAAAAAGTACTCAATGGGAAAGATCAGATGAGTCCCTGGTTCAGCATGTTTATGATAAATCAGGAAATACGGACATTAAAAAAAAAGGGGAAACTTATTGGAACATTCTGAAATTCTGATGTCAAGCAATTTGTGAAGCTTCTAGGTTTCATTTACCACCTCCATGCATTTTTTAAAAAAAACCTATGGAACAGGGGGGCACAGAAAGTTGGTAGAAGTATAGAAGAACATTAAGGAAACATGACCATCACTCTGGCTGAGTAAAACCTAGAAGTTAATAAAAATGAACCATATGTCCATATACTATCACAACTAGTTATCCTGCCAAGAAATGAGAGTGGATCTCAAAACTTCACTATTTACACGATTCAAAGAAGAAATTCCTTAGATATAAATGTGAGATCAACAAGCACATCCGTAAGCCTGCAGCTCTTCCATGTGTATACAGATTGCTCTGTCCTCTTTTTTTCCCCTAAAGCATGGGTGGGGGAGGGGATGGTTTTTGTAAACTAAGCAAAGACTATTAATGTATGCACCTCATCAGGATGATGTAGAGATAATTTAAGCACATCTGGATGCCATGATTCACCAGGGGCAAGAGGAGATTCATGACACTTCACATGAAACAAGGACTCCGCCAGCATTTTTAAGCCCTCAATACATTGTGGCAAAGAGAAGTACGAAGCTACATCCTGCAAATGTAGCAGTCAAGTTATTATTAAATATTAAGAAGACTGAAGGACAAACAAGTTGTATACACAATTAGAAATGAGGATTCTCAGTAACAGCAAGTTTTTAACTAAAAAAAATGCATCTTGATAGGAATATTGCATTTAATCATGTGAAATATGCACAAACTCATAATTTCAATTCCCGGAAACAACAAGAACAATTTGCATTCCATTCTGAAAGTACCTTTAGCTATGATTTTCATTTTTCCCCTGAGCCAAGGGATTGGATGAGCAGTGAGCAAGAGTAATAACTGCTTGAGGAAATCAGTCAATTGCCCTTGGATTCTATAAAATGGTGAGAACAACCACAAGTTTTACTCTACCCTTCAAAATAAACAAACTTAGAGAGCCAATGGGCTAGGGGGTTGATTCAATTGAATAATGACGGCTGCATCTGCTATCTTGGGAATTCTGGGGAATCATGTGCAATGCTTCATATCATGTCCCAAGTAAACCGAGTTGATTTCTTGGGTCTCAAGCAGCCAGTTCAAAGAAAATGGTTCATAAGACTCCTTATTACCCTTGACTAGAATATTCTGAATGTTCCGGAGATATCCAATGTCAAAAGCATCGGAGAGATGGCTTTGATAGCAGCTCTTATATTTTATGCCTTCCTCTCAGTATCCAGAAACTGAGACAGCTTTTGTTGATTCAGTACCAGGATAAAATATAAGTATTCTATTCACATCAATTTATTTCTAGTAGAACAAGCATACAATGGATTCTCTAATCCTCCATTGGAACACAAAATCATCATGCACTCCACTGATGAGACAACCAATGACTCCAAATTGCAAATACTTACCGCCTATATAATGACTACAGAGGTTCAAATTAACAGGACCACGTGCATGTGTGTTGGGAGTGATCAAAACCAACCTCAAAGAAACGAAGAGTTGGAATTGAAAATTTACCGAGTAGTTGAAATCATAGGCAGAGGACTTCATCAATCTTGTGAAGTATGCCTCGTCCCATGGCTCTAACCCTTCATTTGATTGGCCACTTCTTTCTCTCTTAAAATCCAAAATTTTTTTGAACTCCTACAGTAACAGTACCACTAAGTTGTGAACAAACATAATAAAGCCTGCAGTAGAAATGAATTTGTTACAAGCATCTCATGTTTTCAAACATAAAATTTACATAATATCATACCTCCTCAGCCTTTGGCCTGACCATTTTGCTCATGTCAAGCAGAAAGGAAAGCACAACTTCAGGCGATGAAGCCATATTTCCTTGCAAGGCAAACTCAGCATAAGATCTATACCCCATGATCTGCACAGATCAACAATATGGCATGTTAGCTGGCAATAGTATATCAAGGCTTTGAGAAATGCAGGCAAAGAAAAGAGGGCAAAAATAATTATTCTATTAATAAATTAGAGACCATTATCTTTAATGGTGAATATTTAAATTTGTCCTTGTGGACATGAATTATTCCAATTATGATTCCCATTCCAGTAATTTTCGAGGCCAATCGTTATCAGAATCCAGAACTGCTTGCTTGGAAAGATAATTAAAGGTCTGTAGAAATTATAGCAGTCATAGATATTTCAGCTTCATCATTTGTTAATCAAGCTTATGAACAGGAAATGTTGAACAACAGTGATTAGAGGAGTTTATAGCATTCTGCCCATTTGTGGATCAATTCAGAGAAAGAGAATATGCATGCGTGTTTATGCATATATCTGTAAACTGTTGTCGCTGTAATGAAACCGCCAGAAGTACAAAATATTAGGAGTGAGACACTGGCTTGTCCTTAAATCCTCATCATTGATTAAAAAGCATCATTAGAAATTCATAAATTTGCATTAACGATTCAGCTTTTGATGTAAAATGAGTATCCCAAAGTCAAGATCATCAAGAACACTGTAAAGATCACATGACTCTTCACATGATTATATGATCTCCATTTATGGAATAATAGGAACAGGAATAATATATCCGAACGCCACTTTCTTTAGCAAGACATGTGGCATACTAACCTCAGCAAATTCGTGACGAGCTGCAATAAGCTTATCAAGAACCATCAAGTTTGCTCGGGGCACAGAATTTCCTCTAACATAAGCCAGCTTTCTGACCTGGATATAAAAACATAAGTTGATATAAAAACATAAAAAGGTCGTCTTTTGTAATGTAACATTCTAAATGCTTATATTAACTAAAGGAAACAAGT
Organism: Nyctanthes arbor-tristis; assembly: GCA_963692815.1. Lineage (NCBI taxonomy): Eukaryota > Viridiplantae > Streptophyta > Magnoliopsida > Lamiales > Oleaceae > Nyctanthes > Nyctanthes arbor-tristis. The sequence continues at coordinate 25,803 of CAVNYN010201710.1, forward strand.
CGAGTTTGCAAAGAAATTTGTTGGCCATGCTAGAAACTACTCCTGTATAAATTTGAATTGGCATAAAGGCTTAGACTGCAGTTAATATGTTTTCTGTAAATTTTCACTTTTGCTCTCAACATTAAAGACCATGAATCCTACTTAATGGCACCCTATGCCTGAAGGGAGGAAGGGTGGGGGAGGGGGAGGGGGAGGGGGAGGGTTAGGGGGAGGGGGAGATTAAAATGCTCGCAACGGTACTCCATTCCCTCACAATTTATATCAACTGCTAATGTGTGTGTGTGTAACACATCTCGTCATCTACTCTTGTAAAGCCACATTCAGGTATTGAAAGTAAGAGTTGTTAAAAATTATCTGATCAGTCCAAAGGGAAATGCGAAAGTCATTTGAGAAGTAGAATTCTTTGTTGAAGGTAAATAACTTCCAAATTTTACAACAAGATACCTCAGCATCTGAAGCCAACTGCAAAATAGAACACAAAGCATCAGGCTCTGTTACTAAACGAAATCCTTTCTCCTTTGTGTTACAATCTGGCACTTTTGATGTCCTCAATGTCCCTGATGGACGGTAGATGGGCTGCCCAAGATGCTGCAATTTTTTTGGTACACGTGATGCCGGGAATATGTCCGCATGACCTGGGTCTGCAATAATATTTTCATTGAACCTGACAAAGAGAAAATGGGCATGCAAAGATTCAGAATCAATTAGCCCAAAAAAATGCCATCAAAAGATAAGAAAACAACAGACAAAAACACATTGTATCAGGTGCCTTGTAAAGCTCCACAGTCTGATACAGATATAATATAAATACGAGTAACTTACAGGTAAAACATCATTGAGTTCAGGTATACAAATGTCAACCTATTGAACCACTAAAATTTCCGACTATCTAACTAAGTGCATGCATAATATGACTGGTGAGCCAAAGGGAATGGTCAAAACACAAACATGGATTCAACTGAAAATTTCAGTGTCAATATACCATGATTTTACATAGATGTGAAAAATACCAATTGAACAAGTGAAATGCTTCCTCACTGAGACAAAGTAGATGGTTAATACAAAACAAACAGAACCAAAGGGAGGTCTCAGATATGTATTGCAGCTCTAACTGTAAGTATCAGAATATTAAGATTTATAAATTATAATCCAACTAATACATGCATACTGCTCAAGATAAGTCTTTGAGTTCCCAAAAAACCACTCCAATATCCAAAATTCAGGACTTGACTAGGAAACTGCACACACAGACAGACCATGGTTAGGATGGATGTTCCAGTGAAATAAAGAAAGTACAAGAAGTTGAGTAGGTTTCAGCTTGATCTTCAATAAAAGGGTCACACACAGAAAATAAGTAAAATAATAGTTTAGATTTATGTAGAAGGATTTATTTGGGATGGCAGGTATCAGTATCTGGAGTTCACACGCTTTCTTTGCGAACCCAAATTAGAAGATAATGCAGCAAGAATAAAGAAATAAGACAATGCAGCTAGAAAAGGAATACTTCTATTACTAACGCAAGACAAGATGACAAGATGATACGTTTTCAGCAAATTTTTTCTTCAGTATTTAGGATGGGTTAAAGCTACATATCTTTTTGATTTGAATATTTTACTTTCTAAGTAAAATAACATAAGAATTTTGCTTGCATTCAGGTATATACATGGTCAAACGATAAATTTCATGAAATGATAGCCTTGATTAGTTCTATAATATTTTGTACCAGCAGAATAAGAATTACAGAGGCACAACAAAGTAAAGATGTTAGGATTAGAAGCATACTCCCTGCACAGCCGAATAATGTCTACGTTTAGCTGATTAACTCGATCCAGTTTTTCTGTCATGAAAAGAAGGGATCTTCAGCAAGTGCAAAAGGAAGGGGGAAAAAAGAAGATAATTAAACTATTTGAAGGGGGGATTAAAAAACCATTACCTGGGCTAAGATGAATGCCACCCTTCTCCAAGTCAATACGTAGATAACGGACAGTCCTTAGAGCTTCTTCAGTAAGCAAATGGTGATCCTTCTCGGCTTTTACCACCGCGTGATACAACGTGCAATTCGAATTAAGATACTGTATACCAGGAGTAACATACTTACAGGCAATGTGATACAAAAAAGGGATCTGAACTCTTAATTTGCCATTCCACTATCCTTCAAAATTAACATGGCTATCCTATTTGAACCACAAAAGAAAATGACTTCCATCACCCATAGGTTTAACCTTGCACTTTCTGACAAATTTATTTATGATCGGTTTCAGCACAAAAATCCTTCTCAGAGCAATCATTGTCATATCATTTAGAATATGATCAAGAAATCACAAATTGAACAACATACACTCTCCGACTGTCATTTCCTTTCCCCTCCTTCCTTATTTTATTTTTTATTTTTTATTTTTTGCGGCTCTAGTAGTAATGAAAGTCACAGAAAATGTGACGCAATTGCTCATAATCAATAAGTAAATAATGGAGAAAAAGAAAACCCACTGTTCAGTGGTCACCTCACATGCAGATATTCATTTATTCGGAAAGATGCCTTGCCTGCCTCTTCAACAAATTCCCTGAGAAAAAAGACGGATATATGAAGTACATACTGAAAAGTTGGAAATGCAAGTATTCGCCACCATATCAGGACTCACCTATCAGGATGTGTGTGCCTACACAACTCTGCAGAATCAATAACAGTGCAAACCTACCAATTATCAAACACTTCCATCATTTCTTATCACTGAAAAGTCAGCCATTTACTGGAAATTTAAGACATCTAGCTCAAGCAGCTCTATTGGGTGGCTGGTGGCTATGGGATTGCCGGAGTTTCTACCCCGATTGGGACCTGTACCAATATTCAAATATGTTTCCTCTCCTGTCTACTTACTCTAGTCGATGCCGGAAGCTCACTGAGCTTTGTGAAATACATATGGTCAGTAGCCCATTGGGGAAACAGAAAACTCCTAGAATCACCAAAAATAATTGATGCATGTGGAAGGCATATCAAATGTACCAATGTACTAATTATCATCATACTTTCATGATTGGACTCTCTTGTTTCCAGGTGAATTATCAATGAGATAAAGAATTAGATTTTAGTTTCATTCATGTGTCTGAAGATCTCGAAAGCTAAATCCAGACTGAAAAGATAAAGAAAACAATTATAAAACAATGAACAACAGAAAGAATAGAGAGAGAGAGAGAGAGTTATCTAAATCATTCTGTTATGCAATTCTCAATGATAGAATGCGTACGCAGACAGTACTAATACAAAGCTCAGCTGACGAAACATAATTAGGAATAAAGCTAGCTAACTAACCACTATAACAGAATTAAGGACCTTAATGCAACAATTAGAAACTAGTAATAACCATAAAAATACATTCTGGGATAAAAACATACAGCATCTGATATTTCATCCATGGCTTTGATAATTTCCGGACCCGAAGGCATTCCAGCAATATAATTCACGAGTTCATTAGACCTACCAAGCAGCAAAACGACATTTGTTAAAATTATCAGAATCTTGAAAACATAAAAATAACTAAAAAGGAATGAATTTTGTATTGCGTTACCGCTCAATGGCATCGTCGACCATGCGTTGAAACCCTCTGGGAGCTTTCAAGTGGTCGAATCCATATAGACCGGTTTCTCGGATTAACGGAGCTGTGGAGGTGTGTAAAAAACAGTGGACGGTGCTAAAGTACGCCGCGGATCTTCGTATTAGGGCGTTCATGGGGAAAGAGACACTTCGAAGTACAGCTGAGAAGCTTTTCGAAGAGGCAGAAAGAGCAGAACTGGAAGAGGAGAACCTTGTGGTGTATCTTAAGGAGAAAATCGGGTTTTTGGTTTATGAAACATGGCAACTTCCAACTCCAGAGAGAATAAATCGCGTTATTGGATCTCTCCTCTCTTTTTAGTATGATGACGACGTAATAATAATAAATAGTGAAATACTGAAATCCAATATATACATGCATACCTACATTACGTAATGGGTAGCACCCACCTGACCCGACGATTTAAATTCCCGCGAAAATCTCTCCTCTTATATGCCAACCCACCTTCTTCCCGCAGTCCAAAATCCGAACAATCTCTCTGCAAATCCAAATTATCATCACAAATGTTCGATTTAATATTCGCTATAGCTCCTTGAAATGAAATTTAATTCACAATGTCCAAAAATCCGGATGATCCGTCCGCCTCCGATCGCAAGGCATTTTCCATTTCACGGAAAATTCCTCCAATTTCTATTCCGCCCAGAAGGAATGTCGACGTCGGAGAGGCTAATCTTGATTTGGGTAAGAACGAGGCCGAAAGGAGTGATTCGTTAATTCTCAATCGTGGAATGCTAGGCCTCAATCAACTTAGGACGCAGTCGGTCCCGTTGCCTCTGGATTTTGGGGAAGATCGGTAGTAGTAGAAATCAAGAGAAGGATGTAGCCAATTCAAAAGCTAAATCATCCTCTAACTCTCAACGATCTGCTTTCACTTCTAAGGAACAAGGTGTTTCACAATCTGATTTCTCCTTGATTTATGAATGTGTTTATGTAAGAGTGCATATACGTGTCGCATTTAGTTATTAGTAAGAGAAGAATGTTTCCAGAATCACCCGTTAGGCTTCAATCTATCTCTATGCACTTGTTTTCATGAGAAACTGTATCGTCTCGCTTTAATAATATTATTAGGATTAGGATTTTTTCTCTGCTTACATTATATTAATTTGCTTTATTATTCTTTGGTGTATTCTCTTCTAATTTTTGGTCACAAGGAATGCATTTGAACTCCAACTTATTTAAATATATGCACTTATAATTATTTCACTGGGAAACTTCATCCTAGCTAATCATGGTCCGTCTTTGCATTTAGTTCCCTGTAGATAAGTGATGAATTCTGGATTTTGGAGTAGTTTTTTGGAACTCAAAGACTTAAGTAATTTATTGAGAGCTGTATACATGTACTTTTATCTGGATTACAATTTGTGATGTTATTCCAACAGTTAGGAGCTGCAATACATGTCTGAGCCCTCCCTTTGGTTCTGTTTGTCTGGTATATTAAGCATCTAGTTTGTCTCAGTGAGGAAGCGTTTCACTTGTTCAATTGGTATTTTCACATTTATGTAAAATCATGGGACATCGACACTGAAATTCTGAAGTTGCAATCCATGTCTGACCGTTCCCTTTGGTTCACTGGTTCTATTATCTATACACTTAGGGGTTGTTTGAAATTGATTCTCAAAGAATCCCATCATTCATTCTGGACCTCACATTCTTAAAATATTCATTTTTACAGTCCCCCTTATTACTTTCTAACCACACATTCTCACAAAAAAAAAAATAAGAAATACAAAATAAAAAATAATAATAATAAATGATCACCAGTTAGGCTTGATGTCAGTTGTTTTAGAAAGGAAAGATTTGAAAATAAGGCCTGAAATTGAATTTCTTTTTATTTGCTTTTCTCAAAAATCTTAGATTTCTTCGATAGATTTAATAGTTAAAGCTCCAATTTTAGTCACAACACATGCACTTTTGACATATTTATGTAGTAAAGAATAAGATATTATATGAATCTGATGAATTAAATCATTATGCTTGGCATGTATGCAGATAAAAAGGCCCAATGGAGTCAATCAAAATCCTTGAGAATCCCTTCACCCCACCGTTCAGGGTCAGAGGTATTCCCTTTCAACTCAGCTAGGCTATTCATACTCAGGTTAACAAATGAGCTAACTGATATTCATGTCATATCGTGCTTATTTGTAGGGCTATCATGCAGCATTCGTCAAGGAAATGCAATCTCCTCGCTTCCAGGCCATTCTGCGCCTAACAAGTGGTAAAAAGAGAGCACCGGACATCAAGAGCTTCTCTCACGAACTTAATTCTAAAGGTGTCCGACCAGTTCCATTCTGGAAATCTCGTGCTGTTGGTCGTGTTGAGGTATGTAAATTCATAATCTAAATTCATAGTCTACCCTCTTCTCTTTCTGCTCTCACGAATACACATACTTTTTCTGTAAGAGGGATTTTCATATTTTTCTTGCTGTTACCTCATACTCAATAACACCTTTAACTTACAATGTGTATTCTTGCCAGGAGATAATGGGAATGATTCGGGCAAAATTTGAAAAATTAAAGGATGAAGTGAATGCTGACTTGGGCACCTTTGCTGGGGAGTTGGTGACAGTAATTGAGAAGACTTCAGAATCTAACCATGAATGTAAAGAAGGTTTGGAGGATTTGTTGGTTATAGCGAGGCAGTGCGCACAGATGTCACCCAGTGAATTTTGGTTAAAATGTGAAGGCATTGTACAGAATCTAGATGACCGTCGTCAAGAGCTGCCTTTGGGGATTGTCAAGCAGGGGCATACACGTCTCTTATTTATCCTTAGTCGCTGCACTCGTCTTGTTCAGTTCCAAAAGGAGAGCGGTTATGAAGAAGATCACATTTTGTCTTCACACCAACTTAGTGACCTTGGTGTTTACCATGAAGGTGTTATTGGGCCATCATTGGATGGGAAAGAAAAGAATCAAAGTCCAGCTTACAAAGCCCATGGACACAATGAAAGCATTGACAATGTCAAAAAAGACAATGTGATCGAAGAGGTTAGCACTGCAAAGAGTGTTGCTTCACCCACAGGAAGCTATAAGATGTCATCATGGAAAAAACTTCCATCACCAGCTGAGAAAAACCAGAAACTCCATGATCCAGTTCATATCCATTCTAAGGATAAATCCAATAAAGTGCAACACAAAGGAGAAATAGACAGTGTTGAAAACATTGATACTCCTGTTGATCGGCCGGAGAATTCAGAAGATTCCTTGAAAACACATCAAGTAACGTGGGGAGCTTGGGATCAGCACCGAATGGCATACGAGGATTCATTGATATGCCGTATATGTGAAGTTGAAATACCTACTGTTCACGTAGAATATCACTCAAGAATTTGTACAATTGCAGATAGATGTGATTTAAAAGGTTTATCTGTAAATGAGCGGCTTGAAAGAGTTGCAGAGACTCTTGAAAGAATACTTGAATCGTGGACACCTAAAAGCACAGGCACTGGGCCGGGAAGTTCTGAAGTGGCCAGAGTGTCTGCAGCAATTTTACACACAGAGTTCGATGAGTTGTCACCCAAGCATAATTGTTCATCTTTCCCGTGCTCTAGTGACATGCTAGATTGCATTTGTGCGGTTGACAGAGCTCCTGGGAGCTTGACACCTGGGAGCTTGACACCTCGATCACCTTTAGTAACCCCAAGAACGAGCCAGATAGAGCTCCTGCTTAGTGGACGGAGGACAATATCTGAATTTGAAAGTTATCAGCAGGTATTGATTCAGATTCTCTACAACTTTCACCAGATTCTGGAAAGTTGTCTTTAGGACTATTGGTTACTGAATTCAAGTGGAAAACCGCCTTTTCCATCATGAGAGGTGCTTGCATTGCAATGAGGGCTCTATTATTTTTTGTGACTGTCACTAAATTCATTCTAGCTGATAGTTATCATAATCTTTAAATCATCCAAACCCCGCATTAGTTGGTTTTACATATGTTAATCTAACTGGATTTTTAAGTCAGTAAGTTCTTTTCTGGAAACTTCTTCTCATAATTTTTCTTTTTAATGTTTCTTTTAAATCATTCTTGACTTTACAAGATCAGGTCATTGTTTTCCTTGCTGTAAAGTAATTAAAAGCTCTCCATCCTCACTTGAGCTTTGCCATTAAAGAGAATAGCAATCTATTTCTTACTTTTGTGTAAAGAAAACGAAGTGATGATTTTCTACATCTTTTTTCTTTTTATTTTTCTTGTTTTTTATTCCTTTTTTTGCATCTAAGTATGCAGTTCACAGCTTTAATTCAGTTTTTGTTCATTTTCTTATGTAATTCTTCCTTGTAAGAACGGTTAAAAGGCATTGCTCTCTATTGTTCATTGTCTGTGATTCAAATTTTGGAAAAAAAATTTTAGCAGCTTAACTTACTGACTACACCATAATGGTATGACAGATACATAAGCTGCTGGAAACTGCCCGCTCTGTATCAACTGTCAACAATAATAACTACAGCACCTTGGAGTATATGCTCGAGCGTTTAGAAGACCTCAAATATGCCATTCAAGATAGGAAGGTGGATGCTCTTGTCGTTGAGACATTTGGGAGACGCATAGAGAAACTATTGCAGTGAGCTCAATTTCAAAAGTGAACTTTATCCATTGTTTATCATAGTTGGATGAAGATGTATGGAACTTAGCTGGTCGAAGGCCATAAAGTTAATCAAGCCACTCAAGATTGGTTAGGGCTTTGCTTGTCTTGAGGCTTCTTAGACAAATTATTAAAGAAACAGATTTTAGAGATCATTTAAATAAGCATGCTGAATATTTCCGGTGATGTTTAGTAATGAATATTTCCTTTCAAAAAGAGAAAAATAAATAAGCATGCTGAGGCTCATGTTAAATACTGAACAAAAGTTAACGGGGATGACACTTTGCTTAGTGCAAGTCACATTCTTATAGTGGAACTTCATATGTTACTCTTCAAGATCTATGTTTCCCATCAATAAAATGTTTACCGTTGTGTTACTTCATCTAAATTTTTAGGCTTTCATAGAGAGACAAACGTAGATATTGGAATCATGCCCTCAAAATGCCAGTTTTATATTGTAGTAAAGAATTTGGTGCAAAAACAATTTTCGTCTTTTCAAATTGTTATACTATTGACTCCCATTGATCTTTCTTAAACTTGACAGGGAGAAGTATGTATTTCTGTGTGGGCAGATAGAGGATGAAAAGGCAGAATTATCAAATATGGCAACTGATGGCTATAGTTCCGGGGAAGAGGATATAGTTCGTAGTCTGCGTTCAAGCCCCATTGTTCCATGTACCAAGGACCGAACATCTATTGAAGATTTCGAAATAATTAAACCTATAAGCAGAGGTGCTTTTGGACGGGTTTTCCTGGCTAGAAAAAGGGCAACTGGCGACTTATTTGCAGTAAAGGTCAGAGTCTATTTCCTTTTTCGAAGCTTTACATTGATGAAATTTAAATAGCTTTCACCATAACATTTGATTCATGGAGTTTCTGTTTTCAAAACCACAACAGATTTCTTTCATTGAAACTAAGAGTAAAAAGGGTTGAAATCTCATGAAATGAAAGTAGAACCTCCTGGTGTTATCTGTGCCCTGAGCACATTCAGGCTTATGTGCATGCACCTTAAGTAGCTTTACACAATATTTTTCTACAAACAGTTATTATTTGAGATTTTTACAGGTTTTGAAGAAGGCTGACACGATTCGCAAAAATGCAGTTGAAAGCATCTTAGCTGAGCGTGACATTTTAATATCAGTTCGCAATCCTTTTGTGGTGAGCAACGCCATATCTTAGAACTCGGTTGAGAATGCACATACTTGAGGCCAAGCTTAATGAAAAACACTGTGAAAGAACTTTATTAATTTGTAATCTGATTGTGAACAGGTCCGGTTTTTCTATTCTTTCACATGTAGGGAAAATCTTTATTTGGTAATGGAGTACTTAAATGGAGGAGATCTTTACTCCTTGCTGAGGAACCTAGGTTGCTTGGAGGAACATGTCGCACGTATATATATTGCAGAAGTTGTAAGGATAATGTTATTGTTTTGATTACATAGGGCGATAGCTATAAGTTCTTTCCACATCGATCATTATATCTTTAGCTGTTTCTTTCAGGTTCTTGCGCTGGAGTACCTGCACTCATTAAATGTCATTCATAGGGACTTGAAGCCAGACAACTTGCTGATAGGTCCAGATGGCCACATCAAGGTCAATACATAAGCGTAACTTGTACTTCTGTTATCCCAAACACTTATCCATTTTCTGAAAAAATCATTTTCAATTCTCCAATTATTATACTAGGATGATTAATCATCTCATTTTTCCAGCACTCACAAATCTAATTGCCACTGTTACAGTTGACAGATTTTGGGCTCTCCAGCGTTGGTCTTATAAACAGTACAGATGACTTGTCTGGCCCATCTGCTTTTCTTGGAGATGATAAACCAAAAGCTGCAGCGAACTCCTCAGTCAAAAGAGAACAACGGAAAAAGCATTCTGTTGTTGGAACACCTGACTATTTGGCACCAGAGATACTCCTTGGCATGGGACATGGTTTGAATCTATCCACTGATGTATTTCTATAGGAATGAACTGGTGCACTTATTGCTTTTTCTGTCATCAGTGTTGTGATTTTCTTTATCTTTATACAATTTCCTTCTTTTAGGAGCAACAGCAGATTGGTGGTCTGTTGGTGTCATTCTCTTTGAGCTCCTAGTCGGAATTCCACCTTTTAACGCTGAACATCCACTGGTTTGTCATCTTATAATAATGTTGATAAATTATTGTAAAGGTGAAATAGTTATTGCTCTAATTTGTTGATAAATTATTGTAAAGGTGAAATAGTTATTACTCTAATTTTATTCTGTATACTTTTATGGGGACTTACAGATAACATGCCTTTTCCATGCAGCAAATTTTCAGTAATATCATGAATAGGGACATTCCTTGGCCCAAAGTACCTGAAGAAATTAGCTATGAAGCTTATGATTTGATAGCGAAGTAAGTTCGAGAAAGCAATGTGTTTTCTTTGGGTAACACAGCTTAAGATATTTAGGTACATATGGAAGTTGTTTTCACCCCAGGGTGGGACAAGAAACAACACCCCCCCTCCCCGGTCTCTAGTATTGCAATCTGAAAGCTCCTATTCTGAAGCGTTCTTCTCGTTTACAAATTTATCCTTTTTTGCCTTGGAAGAGTTGACCATATGCTGAATTTTTTGGTTTATATTTCTCCCATTCTGGCTTCTGCATGCTTGGATGAATATTTCTGCTGTCTTTCAGGCTGCTAATTGAAAATCCGGTTCAGAGATTGGGTGCAACTGGAGCGGAAGAGGTAACAATTTTGTTACACTTGATTAAAACAGGGTTCCAACATTGTGATAACAGATCATGAGATTGAAATTTCTTAGCTTTCAGGTGAAACGACATCCTTTTTTTAAGGATATTAACTGGGACAATCTTGCAAGGCAGAAGGTCTCATCCATTCTCCCCCATACTCCATCCCTCACCACTCACATAAAAATTGTTCGACAAAATCAGAACATTACTAAGTTTTCTCATTTCCCACAGGCTACATTTATACCATCAGCTGATGCACATGACACTAGTTATTTTATGAGCCGGTACATTTGGAATGCTGAAGCAGAAAATGTGCATGGAGCAGCAAGTGATTTTGATGACATGACGGAGACAAACAGCTCTTGCAGCAGCAGCTCGTATGGCAACATACAGGACGAAGAAGTAAGCCTTTACTATCACATTTGAGTTGCTAAATCTCTAGTTAAACTTGCCAGAATCAGGCTCCCATTTCATAACTGAGCAACTTGAATTAGGGCCTGAATTATTAATCTTCCTTACTGACCATATTGTTAGGACTAGCGTTTTGAGCTTGTTAATATCACATTGGTCTTTCAATTCCAAGGTCAAGGCTCAAGTCACATTTTGCTATTAATTGAAAAAAAGAAAAGAAAAAAAAAAAAGGAAAAAAAGAGAGAGTAAAATAGATTGTGTGGATTAAACTGATATCTGTTTTCAATTTTAGTACAAGTTTTTAGTTTGCTCTGACTTGATATCTTATGAAGTACTTATTATCATGAAAGACTGCAATAATCTGAAGTATAGATCAATTATCCATCTATTCCAAACAAGTATTTAACGTTTTTACTGGTAAAATTCCATTATGTGCATGCCAACAGCGGGATGAATGTGGGAACTTGGCAGAATTTGGCGGTCCTTCCCTAAATGTGGCATACTCATTCAGTAATTTCTCGTTTAAGGTGAGAGTCTCTTGCATAAATCTGCTGCTTCAACATGGAAAGGATCAAATATGCACCATTCAGTAAATTTACATGCCTATTGCTGCCAGATAACAGTTTTCGGTTAAAAACACCGCCAACTTACAGCTTTACTAACTGATTGTTTTCTTCCAAATTAATAACCGAGATTTCAGTTCTTATTTCGCTTGAAGCACTCTGTCAACCTCTGTCAGTTAAATAAAAAAGAGATGCTGATGTAATAAAAAAATTTGACTTGGCATAAAAATCCATTACTGCACACCCCCCCCCCCAAAAAAAAGGCAACATCAATTTGTAGATTTCTTGAAATAGACCAGGCTTTAAAAAAGAGAGCAAATGCCTTCTATTGCAGTTTGTACTTT
>CAVNYN010201710.1:38309-98804 GCA_963692815.1 Nyctanthes arbor-tristis
CTGTCAGTTAAATAAAAAAGAGATGCTGATGTAATAAAAAAATTTGACTTGGCATAAAAATCCATTACTGCACACCCCCCCCCCAAAAAAAAAAGGCATCCTCATTATTTCTCCTTGTTTTCAGAACTTGTCTCAGCTGGCTTCTATCAATTATGATTTCGTTGTAAAGAACGCTAAAGAATCAGCAGAGTCTACAAAACCAAATTGAAGAAACATAACTTCACCCAATAACTTCCTGGATACTGTTGCTCCCGGCCACCAGTTGCCTAATCGCCATCAACATGGATGGCACATGCCAGCTTGCCCTGTTGCCAGGATACCAACTGAGGTCCATGATCGAACGCTAAGATTGACATATGCACAGGACATTGCAATCCCAGACTGTAATAGGCATTTTTCTTTTCTTAATTCTGTTCCAAACAACTAGATCATATTACATAAGAGACTTACGAAAGTTTATTGCAAGTAAGAGTTAAATTGTAACGTTTAGCATATGCTTGGTTTTATACAGAAGTTCTAGTTAACACATTCTGAAACTTCGTAGCAGCAACTTTCATTGATCTGGAGGACAAGGCAGGCATTCTTTTGGTGTTTGTACAGGTATACAAACAGGCTATCAAATTGTCAAGAAATTCTAGTTTGTCTTTTAGACATCCAATCGGTCTCCTTACTGGAAACCCCTCGGCCTATTGCCCTTATCGTCAATGTCCAGGGATAAGACGTGCATCTTTTCTTACGGGAAGTTTTAGTTCAATCTATAAGGATCATGCCACCAAATAAATTGTACATGTGCAATGCAATTGATGGATTACTGCAGATTTGTGCAAGAATAAAAGCAGCAGATTCTATGAAAATTTTCTCCAACTTTTAATTCAAAATATTATCTATGATATCATTTAGCTTGGCATTTAGTTATAATCAGTATATAAATTGTATGCCTAATATCATAATTGAACAAAGAGTTGTGCTATTTAAACAAAGAGGGATATAAAAATTCAAACAAAACATATATATGGCAGCATCCTATTTTTCAACACATTATATCACATGTGCATCAATGACAATCACATGAGTTTTTTTCTGTCACACTCTTTGTTCAAATAGAGCTATCCTTGAAGAAAACCGCCCCACCACCCAACCAAAAAAAAAAAAAAAAGGAAAAAAGCGGCCGTTTTGGAAACTGAAAATTTAATAATATTTGATTTGCTGTTTCGTGTGTGGTAATTTTGACTTTAAAGAAAAAGGGCAAAAAGTCTAATGAAATAATAATGGCATGGCATTCAATAAAAGAAATTCATTTCTATGATGATGATTTTTTCTTCTGAATAATGTTACGTGATATCAATTGTGCTTGACTTCAGTCTAAATGGTATTTAATGTGATATTAAATAACAAGTGAAATTAAATGAATAAATAAACGACTAACTTAATTCAGTTTATCACTTAATGCCACCTTAATATGGTGTCAAGCACTAATAGTTCTTAATTCAGGTTACTATTCAAAACGGGTCGGTCACGGTTGGGAGGCTAGAGAACCCGACTGGGTCGAGTCGGGTTCCGGGTCAAGGGTTAAAACCCTCTTTACTTGATGGAACTTGACCTGGAAACCCAATTTAGGTTATCGCGTTCAACCCGATTTGTTATTTATTTATTTTTTCCCCTAAAAATTAAAATCATGGTTGAATTGATTCTTGCTAATTTTCTCATTGACAATTTAGTTTTAGTTTCACAAAAGGCATTAACAGTTAAGGCAGACACTCAGACAGTCATTCTTACAGTCTCACTCTGTCACACTCACGAACCCTAGAACCCAAATTATTGTCGCCGCCACCGTGTTCCCATGTTTCGTCGCCACCGCCACTGGGTCTGTTGCCCCCACCTACCACGTTGCTGCTCGCATGCTGCCTTATTGCTCATCTACTGCCCCTGCCGCTTTGTTGCGCGTCTGCTGCCCTTGCTGCTTTGGAATTTGGGGCGTTTGTTCCTTAACAAGACATCTCTTCCCCATGGAATAGCAAAGCACACAATGTAAATCCATTTTCATGGAATACCACGGTTTACACCCTTTTTACAACAACCATTTTCCCTTTCCTTGAAAACAAATGATTAATTTTAGCCAATCTTTAATGAATACATAAATGATTAGAAAAGGAAACATGTCAGGTTAAATATTAGAGGTAAAAGTATCCAATGGAATTTGGGCCGGTACTGGGCCGTCCCAACCTGAGGACCGGACTCAACCCGAACCAGATCGGCTCGGTTTCAAACTTCTCGACTCGACTCATAGTCGGGGTTGGGTTTGGGTTAGGCCAAAACCAACCTAATCTGTCCGTCGCTCAGGACTAGTGCTAAATAGCATTACTCTTTTCTTATTACTTTGGTATTATTCATTTTAATTGTAATGGGTAAGAAAGTTTGCCTTTATTAACAATTTACTCCTCTATCCTATAAAGATATTCCTCTTTTATTTTTCACATATATTAAGAAAACTTAATTAATGTTGTTGGAAATATATAATTGGGTTAATAACACATAACGTACCTAACCTTTCAAGTTATTATCGATCATGTTCTCAACTTTTAATTTTCCTTCTGAGCGTCCTCAACCTTTTAAAAGAGTTACACCTAAGGTCACTAGGACAGAAACCGTCTATTCTTCCATTAAGTTTGGGGGTATTATGGTAAAATATAAAAAAACAGATATTTTAATGTTTATAAATTAAAAAAAAAAAAAGAAGGTAGGAAACTCCCTCGAAGCCTTTGTGGGAGGGAAGGGGGGAGAGTCTCCCCTCTTGTACTATCGGAAATTATAGTAAAAGTGTGCTGTTGGAAATGACAGCACAAGAGAGGAGAGTGAGAGACTCCCCCTATTTTGGTTGCCAAAAACGGTAGCATCAGGGGGAGAGAGGGGAGAGACATCCTCTCTTTTGGGTGCTAGAACTGCCATTTCTGGTAGCCAACCTCTTTCTTTTTTAAAAAAAAATTAAAATATTTATTTTTTTTGTATTTTATCATAATACCCGCAAACATAACAGAAGAATAAACGATTTCTGTCCCAAGGACTTTCGATATAATAGTTTTGAAAGGTTAAGAACGCTAAGAAGGAAAATTAAAGGTTGGAAAAGTGATCGATATAACTTGAAAGGTTGGGGACGTTAGGTGTAATTAACCCGATATAAGTTAAGAATGTATTTTTTGTTATATTTAATATTTCACTTTAAATCTTTTTTAATGTTTTTTGGAGAAAAATACTTAATTTTCATTAATAGAGGAAACATTCATTACGATTACATCATGATCAAGATCATCTTTTAACCAACTCGGGGGTTCACTCAAAGTACAAGAATTTTGGATGTCTATAGCTCTATGGGCCAAAAAGTGTGCAACACCATTAGCTCTCTTAGGCACAAAGTGAAACCTGAAATGTGAAGATCCTTTGGCAAGTTCATGGCAATCTTGGATAACAAGACCAAACTCATTGCCAGCAACTTTATGATCTTTTACCGCGTCCACCACTATCTTTGCATTAAGCTTGAAAATAACTTTCTCCCGACCCTCCGACATCAACCATCGAAGAGCGTCTCTTAATCCCAAGGCTTCCGCTTCCTTGACTGAGTCACAGCCCCGTATTTCTTCATATGTAGTCCCACAAACTCACCATTAATACCTCTAACAATCATGCCAATTCCCACTCTTCTACCCCTGATGAATGAGGCGTCTACATTGCAAATTAAGTACCCTTCATGAGGGCTTGTCCTCTAGTAATTGTTGCTGACCGAACCTATATTCACAATTGGATTACATCTAACTTCCAACCATTCCCAAATCGTTCGCAGTCCCACGTTCACACATTGGCTAGGTTGACGTAGAGAATTTGTCCACAACTTCGAATTTCTTTCTCTCCAAATACTCCACATCACTGCACACATTTTTTCCAATCATCTCAATACTTGAATTAGCAAGCATATCAAAGAACCAATCCTTAAACATGGCACCATGATAAGTAAAAACATGTAGCCTTGCCACATTCTAGCAATTTTTAGCATAATGTCAATTAAGGAAAAGATGGGTACACGTCTCTTCCTCCTCCCTGCACAAGACACAGAGTTTGTAAAGGAATACCTCCTTGATGGAGCTTGAACCTTCTAGGCAAACAATCTCTACACGCCTGCCAAAGGAAGACTCTGATTTTAGGTGGAATATGCATATTCTAAATCTTGTTCCAATGCCCTTGCACCCGAAGATCATCATCATCTCCTTGAATTTTCAGTGCCACTCTATATCCCGATTTAACAAGGTAATCACCATTCTTACTAAAGTTCCAAATAATCTAATCTTGCCTCAGATTAATACTTAATAGGATATTAAAAATTTTATCCACTTCCCTCCTGAGACCAACTCTTGTAAGAATGAAACGTCCCATTCTTGTCGATCTCCCAATATCATGTCACTAATCATCAAGTTCTCTAGCTCTGGGGTTTCAACAGTTTCCAGTAAAAATTGAGGGCTTTCACGTAACCAAGGGTCTTCCCACACCCTTATGCTTCGCCCATCTCCAATTCTTCATCTACAACCTTCCTTTAAGACAACCCGGGAATTCCAAATGCTCCTCCACGTAACTAGGATTATATCCTAACTTTGAATCCAAAAAACTACCTCTTGGATAATATCTGGCTTTGAGGACCTAACTCGCAAGAGCATTAGGGTTGGTAATAAGTTTCCAACCCTGCTTCCCAGGCTTCGCCATGTTGAAGGCATGTAAATTCCTGAAACCCAATCCTCCAAATTCCTCTCTGACACACAACCGGTTCCAACTGTGCCACCTCATAGCCTTTCCTCCATCAGATTTTGCATCCCACCAAAATGAATTCATCATACATTGGAGCTCTTCACACAAAGAAGTCAGGATCAAGAATGTAGCCATACTATAAGTCGGGATAGATTGAGCAACACTTTTAATCAAAACTGTTCTTTCTGCTTTACCCTGCCAACCTTGAAGTCTTTGCCATAATCTATCTCTCAAATAGCTAAAAATATCCTTTTTCTTTCTACCAATCAATGATGGGAGCCCAAGATACCGACTCATATTCAATGGAGTAGTGACAACCATAATACTGCAGATACTTTGTCTAACTTCTGGCACTACATTAGCACTAAAATAGATCCCAGACTTATCCAAGTTAACGGCCTGACCTGAGGGAAGTTCATATTTTCTTAGAATATCCTGTATGGTACTACATTCGGCCGTAGTAGCTTTAAAGAAAAAAAACTGTCGTCCGCAAAGAATAAGTGTGATACACAAGGGGCACCTCTAGCAATTTTACACCCATGTAGTTCACCTCTAATCGCAGCTTTCTGTATCAGAGCAGACAGCCCTTCAGCGCAAAGGATAAAAAGATAAGGAGAAAGTAGGTCTCCTTGTCGAATACCACGCCTCGGTTGAATTGGGCCAACTTCTTTACCCTTAATCAAGACATTATATCGAACTATAGTCACACATAACATGATCAATTCAATCCACCTCTCTGCAAATCCCATACATCTCATAATTCTTCCAAGAAAGCTCCAGTTCACACGGTCATATGCTTTGCTAATGCCGATCTTCAAAGCAACCTCTCCTTTCTTACCTTTCACCTTTCTCTTTATATAATGAATAACCTCAAATGCAACGAGAACATTATCAGTAATCATTCTGCCTGGAACGAAGGTTGACTGGAATTTTGAGATAACCCCCGAGAGCAACATCTTAAGCCTATTAGCCAATGCTTTAGCAATAAGTTTATAATGAACATTGCAAAGCGATATGGGACGAAATTCTTTTTATGGATATAGGTGTATCACACTTTGGAATTAGAATAAAGTGTTGTTCAGGGACTGTGGAAATCTTTTGGTTGCAAGCCATTATGTATCAAGTGCCAAGCTTTCTGAAAAAACCTGCATTAAGCCCATCTGGACCCAGAAACTTGTCAATGCATAGATAAAAACATCTTCCTTAAACTCTTCAATGGTAAAGTTTGCAGGCAGCATAGCGTTATCCGAATCTGAAATTTTCCTATCCACTACTCAAGAGCCCCATAAGAACAATTATCTTCATGGTCAAATAGATTTTCAAAATACTGTCTGGCAACTTGTGATATGGTGTCCAAATCTTCCTGTCAACATCTATTTTCATCCTTTAACCTCATGATCTGGTTTCTCCTCTTCCTATTAGTAGCCATCGAGTGAAAACTTTGGTGTTTTCATCATCACCCTCGAGCCAAAATTTTTTTGCTCTTTATTTCCAATAATCCTCATCTTCTAACAAAAGATTACCCAACTCGAGCCACTTACGTTTAAACTTCTCCGAATCACTGCCAGTTGACTTCTCATAACATCTAAGTCATTTTTCAAGCATCTGACTCTTATAATGACGGTGCGATGCCATACCCCACTTTGAAAGTTACAGAAGACTAGCCTCAAGCTTCAAAATCAGATTTTCTTTTCCGTTTGTAGAGACTGTTGCAACATATTTTCGAATCCTTCTTCTCGGGTCCAACTATTTTCAAAATGTAGATGACATGTGGGCTGATTATTACTCAATGCGTCTGTGTCCAGGAGGATAGGAGAGTGATCCGAAACCGCGGAAATCAAGTTGAAGAGTTTCACATCCAGGAACATCTCAATCTAGTTTTCGGACACCAATGCTCTATCTAGCCGTTCTTCAACCCAGTGGTCAGTTCCTGTACTTTTTTCCCACGAAAATTGATATCCTACTAGAGGCAAATCCATGAGAGAGCAATCTGTAACCACTTTACGGAAGCCTTTTAACAAATAATTTGGGTAATCTGAATTTCCTCTTTTGTCTCTCACATTGAGAAGATCCTTAAAGTCTCCAATACAACACCAAGGAAGATTAGACGCTCTATGAAGTCGTTTGAGCAGTGACCAAGAATCGTTTCTACAGCTGCGTTCCCGCATTCCATAGAAACCGGTAAGTCTCCAAGATCCACGTGAATAAACATGAAAGACCATATCAATATGATTATTAGAAAAGCTCAAGACCGTACAATCATTATTATTGTTCCACAAAATAGCCAAACCATCTCCTCTACCAATTCTACCAACAACAAAGCAACCATCAAATTTAAGTTTTATTTGAACTTCTTCAATTTTATTCACACGTACAATAGTTTCAGACAAAAAAATGATAGAAGGCTTATGAGCTTTAACAATCTCGCACAAAAAAGCTACTGCACGAGGATTGCCCAATCCTCGGCAGTTCCAGCTTAAGACGAGCATCGTTCCGACAGGCCTGCAAAGAAGAGCCTGCCGATACATCATTTTTTGGGCCAATACAAATATCCATTGCCTCTTAATTGGTGATGGCCAACTTTTTTTGGGCCTTATTATTGTTAATTCTTTTCTTTTTGTGTTCATCAGAGAGGTCCAGCCCACCATCTTCAATGTCCACTGGGTCATTTATGTCAAAGCCCAAAATAGAATTAATTGTCTTCTGATCACTCACTTTGTTCTTTCTACAAATAAGCCTGGTATAGTCATCCATCTGATTTCCATAGATAGCCACTGCCGACTCACTGTAATTAGGATTTTGAGGCACATTCTCGTGAGTTAGAAGTGGTGGTTTGTTTCTACTTTGGAAGGATTGTTGGGATGTGAACATTCGAAGTTACTCCAACCAATACATTGAGGCTTGAGTGACTGGTACAGCTGGGATGAGGTGGAGGTTCATTGGTGTTTATAGCGATCTTGTTGAGTCTAAAAGGAGACATATATGAGAGTTGTTGAAGCGGCTTTGCTTTGGTCAGAGCTATCCCACTCTCTTAGTGGGTGACTTCAATGAGATCTTACAGGAGAATGAAAGAGTAGGAAGGGTTGGAAGAAGAGGAGCCCCGATGGATGGGTTCTGAGAGTCTTTATGGCGATGCGAGTTATTTGATCTAGGGTATCAAGGACCTCCCTTTACTTGGAAGAATGGTCCAGTTGGGTTAAATTTTATGGCAGTTAGATTGGATAGGGGGTTGCAGACCAATAATGGAACCTTTATCCAAACAGTCGGGTTCGTCACTTGGATTTCTTTACTTCAGACCATAGGGTGATTGTTCTTAAGTTAGCTCCTGCAAATACTGGACAACGGGTGAAGCCTTTTCGATTGGAGCCCTTCTCGTTTGGGGAAGGTTGTATGGAGGTTATGGATGAAGGCTGGCGGTGTGGTTAAGAGATGGGTATCCGGGATTGACTGCGAAGGTATGAGGTAGGGTTGTGGCAGTGGAATACAAGTAAAGGAGGTTCTATTCTGCGCAGAATGAGGCGGGTGAGGGCAAGACTGAATTGATTATATAGTAGGCAGCAAAATAATGACGGCATTGATGAGATAAAACGGCTAGAATCGTAGCTAGAGAGTCTTCTCAAGAAGGAAGAAATGTATTGGGTCTAGAATAGATTGGTTGAAAATGGGAGATCAAAATACATCTTTTTTCACAGGAAGACAGCTTGCAGGAGAGAGAGGAATATAATTGAGGGGTTTATAGACAACAAGGGTATTTGGCAACATCCACCAGATCGCATGGAGAGGATAGTGTGTGACTATTTTTATGATTTGTCCTCTTCACAACAGGGACCTCTGAAAGATTTTGACTCGATGGTGAATGATATGGGCAGCAACTTAGATGAGGACAGCCTTCTCATTTTAGCACTATCATTTACCGAGGCAGAGGTTAAGAAGGCTATTTTTTCTATGGGAAGCTACAAAGCACTGAGTTCGGACGGCTTCCATGCAATATTTTTATCAAAGTTGCTGGCAAACAATTGGCAAGGACGTAACAGATTTTTGTTTAAATATCTTGAATAGGGAAGGTATTCTAACTGATGTTAATGACACTAAAGTTGTTTTAATTCCCAAACTTAGGTCCTCAGCTCTTGTTTCTCACTACCGACCTCTTAGTCTCTGTAATGTCCTCGACAAGATAGTTACTACGACAGTTGCTAATAGGTTGAAGCTTGTTTTACCTGGGCTTATCTCTCATTTCCAAAGTGCTTTTGTCCCTGGCCGGTCGATACTGACAACGTTGTTAGTGTTTTTGAACTTATGTATTCGCTTTGGAAGAGAGTAGGATAGAGTTTGGGTTTTATGGCTCTCAAATTGGATATGAGCAAGATGTATGACAGGGTAGAATGGAAATTTGTGCTTCATATGATGGAGAGGATGGGGTTTATTGACCATTGGAGAAATTTGACCTGGAAATGCATTTCTATAGCAAAATTTTCTTTCTTGATCAATGGTAGGCCTGTTGGGAATGTTATGCCTTCCAAGGGGCTGAGATAGAGTAGTCCATTATCGCTTTATTTATTCCTATTTTGAACTGAAGGACTATCTAGGCTAATCACTGCGGCTGAGGCTGTTACATGGATTCAGTTATAATCGAGTTGACCCGCGAATCAGTCATATTTTCTTTGCAGATGATAGCATTTTTTTTTACTAGGGCTACTGTGGTAGATTGTCAAGTTATTGCTGATATCTTGGAGACCTATAAAGGAGTTTCGGGGTAGAAGATTAACCTTGAGAAGTCACAGCTTACCTTCAGCCTGAATACTAAGCAAGTTGATCATGTTCAAATTCTGGATTTCTTTGGTCTTGAGCATGGTACAACCCACAACACTTATCTGGGCCTCCCATCCTTTATTGGTTGGGACAAGGGGGGTATATTTAGAGGTTTGAAGGACAAGGTATAGAAGAAGTTCCAGTTATGGCGTAAGCGGCTGTTGTCTATCAGTGGAAGAGAGGTTTTGATTAAGGCCGTCTTGCAATCAATCCCAAATTACTCGATGAGCTTATTTAGGATCCCAGTGGGTTTGTGTGCTGAATTAACATGTCTTGTGAGCTCTTTTTGGTGAGGAGACTCTACCGATAAGAGAAAAATGAGGTAGAATTTGATGTGTATAAGCAAGTTTGAAGAAGGGGTTGACTTCCGAGACTTGGAGGCTTTTAACAAAGCTTTGTTGGGCAAGCAAAGCTGGAGAAGCCTGACCTTGCCTAACTCCCTGGCTGCGGAGATATTGTGAACGAAGTATCATCGGTTCACAAGTTTTTGGGAAGCTGGCGCGAGGCCCGGCTGCTTATTCCTTTCGCGAAGCATTCTTTGTGTTCGGGACTTAATCAAGAAAGGTGTTCAGTGGAAAATTGGAAATAGCAATAAAGCTATGGTTTTTACAAGTCCATGGCTACCTAGACCCTCTACGTTCAAACCCATCCAAGTTAGATAGGTAAATCACATGCTACGAGTGGCTGACTTAATGGATGAGATAGGTGATTGGGACGTGCAACGGGTCCGTCAAATTTTTCATCCGCTTGACTGTGAGGTTATTCTCAATATGCCCGGTGGGAACCCAAATACGGAAGATGAGATTATGTGGCATTATACGTCAAATGGTGAATACTTGGTAAAATCAGGCTATCACTCGGAGATACAAAATAAGATGGAGATTTCCGGGGGGGAGAAGGGGGTCAGGAGATAATGCATTAAGGGAGTGGTGGAAGTCTTTGTGGAGCTCGAACATCCCGATAAAGGTAAAGTCCTTTGTTTGGAAAATCTTTACGAATATCTGACCTGCCAAACTGTCATTGTAGAATATGAAATACATGCTTTGGTGGGGTGTGTTGTAATAAGACAATGGTGGTTGGACAGTGTGTTTGGAAACTTTCTAAGGGAACTAGATGGTGGTCACATGGGTGAATTAATATTAAAGGTCTGGAGAAGATCGAGTAAGGAGTTTTGAGGCTGGTTTGTGATCTCTTTATGAAGAAGTTGGTACTCTAGGAATGTGGGCGAATTTGGAGGTCAGCCGGCAGAGTTCGCCGCTTTATTTCAGGTTGCACACGATTATTTTGAGTAATATTCGCGATTCCACCGGCAAGGGGCAGACCGAACCGCTTTAAGAGATCCATCTCCTCCTACTTGGTGCTGGTTGTTGCTGTCTGAGGAATGGTTGAAGATAAACGTTGACGTGGCTGTTAAGAAAGTGCAGGAGTGCACGAGCTTGGCTTTGCCGGGATGAATGGGGTCTTTGGTGACTGCTTATTTGTGTGTTGGCTTTGGTGAGATGACTCCCCATTATAGAGAACTAGTTGCGTACCTCGTGCGTTGCACAGAATAAAATAATTAGTAAAAAAATACTTAATAATTTGAAAAACTAAATAATTATAATTTTATTGCATATTACTCGCTCATATACATATGTTACTAATATATATAAATAAAATGAAATTGAAATGAATAATATTTTTACTTAGCATAAAATTAATTAAATTGTCATTTTTAAAACAATACTCTTAAGTAATAAAAATAAGAATGAGGAATTTTTACAAAATTAATTTCATATTGAGTATGGAAATTAAGAAACCATGAAAAAGAGAGGATAAAAAATTTATACAACTCCAGAATTACCCTACACTCACATTCTTAGTCAATATGGTGTGGATGATATTTATTTATTAGAATGAATTATTTTCACATTTATTCTTTGTCATATATTCTTGAAAAAATTATTTTCACATTTAATCACCACTATTCACTAAATCTACTCTAAAAAGTCTAAAGTATACAATTTCTTATTACAAAAGACCTAAGGAAGCAATATTACCATAAATGATAAATTCTATATGATTTACTATTTACCCCTAAAATTAATTTTTAACCACTTTTCGTTCTAAAAGATATTAAAAAATTTTTTTATTTTTGCTCTAAATTATTATCATCAAATATTATTATATCCCCCAAATTAAATTTTTGCTAATATATTAGTTTTCAAAAAAAAATAATAAATTAATTAATATGCTAAACATATAGCCCTAGATTTTATGACGTGTGTTTTACCGTATTAAATTAAAGTAAAAATTTTGAAACTGATTTAATTTTACTTTATTATTATATCATCAATATCACGAGTAGGCACTTAATTGAAATAGGAAGAAATCCCAATCATTCAATACTTGAAATTTGTCTATTAACTGTTAGAATTTTGAAGGAATACTAATTCTTTGAAGATATCCTAAAAACTCACAGAATATATGTGACAAACATTAATGAATAACAAAAGCATATTATATATAGAATAAACAATTATATAAAGTTTTATATATTATTTTAAAATAAAATGATAGTGGTTTGCAAAATATAAAATAAAATGATAGCAAAATGTTAGAAATGGATAAGTATTGTTTTTTCTAAACAGAATGAATAAGTAATTATTATTATTATTATAAAATATAAAAAAATAAAAAATATATATAAAAGTGCGATAGTGGTTTTAGCGGGAAACTTTGCATATGACCACTATCCTACTTTAATATATATATTTATATATATATAAGATATAAGATAAGATAAGATGCCAAGCTCTACTGCGTGGAGTTCAAGTGGCAGCAGAATGGTAAGAAGGTGATTTTTGAGTCAGATGCTACAAATGTCATATGCCTTATTCATGAGCCAGAAACTAGAGTGTCTAAGGGACTTCTAATGGAACAGATTGCCTTTTTGTGGAAAAGCTTTAATGGTATTTAGTTCTTAGCTATCAACCGGGAAGCGAATGGAGTTGTCCATTTATTTTAGCTAAATATGCTTTTGATTGTAAATTTGATCGTTTTTGGTATTTGTACAGGAATACAAAACAGGCTATCAAATTGTCAAGAAATTCTAGTTTGTCTTTTAGACATCCAATCGGTCTCCTTACTGGAAACCCATCGGCCTATTGCCCTTATCATCAATGTCGAGGGACAAGACCCAACCCGTTCCCCTCCTTCTCGATTATGTTCTTCATTTCTCCATGTCCTCCTGTGAAAATCCCCAATAGGGAGTGTATTGACCCCCAAGTAAAAAGACTCGCCGGAAGAGCCCACCAAATGACAAACAAGCTGGCTGAATCGAACCTCTGTGTGCGAGACAGATTCTGCTGATTGACCTACAAACTCGTGGAAAGCTGGAGCCAACAAATCACGACTAGAAAGAATGCTGATGGCAAAGAAAAGGTAAGGGGATAGGTGTCACATCCCTGTTTTTGTGTCGGTTTTATTAAGCATTTTCCTTAGATTCAATGACGGAAGCTTTTGTAGTCTCTTTATAGAACAAAAGATTAACGAGAGCTGTGACGTGTCAAGCAAATAAGTGTCATAAGTTGTTATCTAAGTCGTGATGTTACTAGATTTCTTCAATTTATCTAGGATTATATTATTCATAAAATATCATTCTCATTTCAAAAAACTTGTTTACACGCCTATGAACATTTTGAAGTCCATGTCACTAGAATTTCCTCTCATGTTTATTAAGCTTGCCAAGAGTGAATACCAAGTAAATTTACACAAGCAACACAATCTATTATATAAAAACTATTTTATTAATTAACTAGCCTAACAAAAGATTGGGAATCTCTATATGGAAAATGAGAACCCCAATTTAAGCAAAGGTCTTTCTTATAATATTACGTTACATGCCATGTCTTCCTTTTATTTTCATATCTATACATATAGTTATTCTACCATCTCCATCTTTTTACTAAGCTAATATTACATTAGGATTAGATCAAGAACATAGGTTTGTCTTTCCAAACTTTGTCATAGTAAAGGTGTGCATGAGCCTATGCGCAAAAGATGTTGAATTCGTACGTAGTCCCCAAGTACATGAGGAACAACGGAGCTTCTTTATAATATGCCCAAATGTCCATTTCTACTATATGCATTATCTTGCTTCGATCATGCGACTTCCTCCACTTCTTGGCTTGATACTTATAGGGCTTTTGGTGGATCATCTACAAAAAGGTAAAAAGATGCTAAATAAGTACAAAGTACCCCGTGAGTAACACAATATTTTGATTTGTTACAAGGTTATAAAAATTCTTTTATGTCACAATTTAGGAAACATTATAATGCACAAACCTTTTGAATGTATCGTAGAGCTCCAAATACTAGAAATTTCTACTACTCGTGACGCGCCTGATTGTCTTTCAAATACTAAGATGATAATGGCTATACAAATAGATTCACAATAAATTTCCAGTTGGCCTTTACCAGAATTCCAAGCAATTAACATCATCAATCCATAGCAATTTCCATACTACTCATCCATATCTTGGAGTCATTAGATAAGTCATAGCACGGATCAAATCAAAGCAAACTAATACAAAACGGGTAGAGAAACACTAGTAGTTCTTATGCAAGAAAAGCATTTCAACTATATCCGAAACACATGCTTTTATTTGAAACTTACTTAACAATTTATGCATGCCAAAGGAAACTAAAATAATGAGTTACTCACCTTTACTCTTGTGTCTTTAAAGATTTATATATGTGTGAGTAGATATATGCCTCTAAATCTTTGATATCTTCAAGCAAAGTAGTATGCTTCTAAATCCTTGATGTCTTCAAGCAAAGTAGGCTTTAGAGTAACGGTTCTATATATATATATATATAAGGCTTTGTTTGAGAGGTCAAGAGATTGCTTTTAATAGTCTTTTGAGGGTATTCTAAGAGTAGAATATTTACAGACGAATTTGTTTAACTATTTCCTAAAGATTCTTGGATTCCACCTATGATAAAACTCCAAATGTCCCTAGATAATTCATAAACAACCAATGAAAATGGATCCAATTGGGAGCACAAGAATCCATCTCCTCAAATCAAGTTGTCAGGTGTGTTTGAATTTGTTTCATGTGAATTTCCAATATGTCCAAGTGTCCATAGATTTTTTTCTACTTATTGCCTAATAAACCCTTCAACTTCATGTACTTTATGATTAAGTCCTTGTGCTTTTAACTATACTAATATAAGTATCGCATTTTCAGTCTAAGCATCCTTTAACCCCAAACTCATTACTTGATTACACTTTACCATTCCTATGGCCTCCCTACTAAGCGATAAAATAGTCGATATTAAACTCAATTTATCCTTTCATTTTTCGTCAAGGCAAACATATTTACAAAGTCTTAGAAAATGTCATAACTTATTATTCAATTACCAAGTTTGTTTATCGATTGCTACTAGTTGAATAATATGCAAGAAGTGAGCCAATTATTGTCCCAGAAATACAACTATAAAATTTTTGAATTTTTCCTCAGAGTGTTACAATAGGCATTGACTGATTTTTTTTTTTCCCTTTTTCGAGAGAAATTCATAGAGATATGTTGGTTAATTTCGGGGAGTTCTTAAACAATTCTTGGTGTTCCAGGCAACAGGTGCATTGTCAGCGTTCTTTGATGTTTCGTTGGCCTTCTCTGGGGACGCTCATACCGCTGACCGAATTTCGGCGAGGCTCGAATTTGGGGGAGGGTTCGTTGTTAAAATTCGCAGAGTTCACCAAAGGAGAGAAACGCGATCTGATTTTGGGTTATTCAAAGCTGCTTTGATTCTCATTATTTTCTCAATTTACATTTTTACATATTATTGATTTGACATTTGATTTGATAACTGTTCGATTATAACCACATATTTCAAATATTTTTACATGTTCAATACATATTCTACCTCTATCTTCATTATAATTTTTTCACATTTGGACAAATAATGAAAATCAAACAATCTCACAATTAATTAATTGAAAGCCCAATCAAGCTCTATGGTGGTGCTGATTGAGCGCCACGTAAGAGATCTAGTTCCATTTTAGGAATAAGACTGTTTCAATAAAAAAATCCCCTAACGATAAATGAACAAGTTAGCTGAAACTTTGTTACCCATTAAGTTATTTCTATATTGATGTCCTGTTTCATTTCGCGTGACAAGGGATCATCCAGACATTGACAGCATACACAGGCGTTCAACGCGTTCGACGAAATGTCTCGCTGAAATATTGCAACTTCAAACGTAAAACTCGAAATCGAGTACTTTTCCTGGGACTTCTCCATCTTCTCTTTCTCCGGGTAGGAGTCTGCGTAGATTCAGCCATGTGGGGGCGCGTCTCTTCGTTCTCTCCACTACTTTCTTCATCTAAACCATCTATTCTCAATCAGGTATTGTTCGTTGATCCCATTTTCGCCATTTTGTTTTCTGTATTTCCTTTTGCTGTATTTTTAGGTAATTAATCAAATACTTTCGATCAGCAGATGCGGACAGCTTATGGACTGAAGATTTGGCAAGCGTTTAGTGCTGAAATTTTAAAACCGGTATCGTTTAATGTCTTTGTCTCTTTGATGTTGAATTTAAGTCCATGTCTTTTTCAATTAAGTAATTTCTGAGATGTGTTTTGTTTGTTATTTTTGGAATATGAAAAGTGAACGGTTTGAATATTTAGTCCATGATTCTCTCCCCTGTTTCAATTTTCAAGATTCTGACTTCTCTTTTGATTTCGCGATAAGAATAATTTTTGCAAGCCGCCATCTGCTTATGAACTACTCCATTGGCAATTTTTGCAGTACAAGATTTCATGTCAAACTAGTAATGACCATTGCATCTGCTTAGCCATAATCCAGTGCATCTGCTTAGCCATTTCACGTTTAACCTGAGAATTTGTCGGATTGTCCAATTCCTTTATTCTGAGCCCGTTGTTTAATAAATTTTTTAGTTAGGTCCACTTAAATTCTTTTGATAGTTTTGATATTTATTCTGCTTAACATGTAATATCTAATTCATCACTCATTTTTTTTTCTTTCTTTCTTTTTTCGAATTAGCTTGCAAATTATTGATACCCAACTTGGTTTAGGATTATTCTAGTGTATACATCACTTATGAGATGCTATTTCTTACTCTGGAAGAGAAAATTTTTATTTTGACAACAAGGAGGAATATTTATGTTTCATGAATATCCTTGCGTCCGTGTAGGCAGAACCTGAACTTTCCCATACAGGAGGAGCACCGGTTATAGCATTTGTCTTGGGTAAATAACTTAATTTTCTGTTCTCTATTCTCTTGTTCAAATGATGACTTGATTACCTTTTCATTGATATACTCGTTGAATCCTGTTTAATCATTTTTCACTGGTCAGGTGGCTTCTTTTATCTGTCTCCAAAGTTATACTTGTCTGGTTGTATAATGTTAATGCATGATATATTACATGTTTCTTTAGCTTAGAAATCGTTCTCATCTTCAGTGACAGGAGTGTTACTTCCATAAAGGTGAAACTTGAAGACACATGCAATTACATTTGCTTTCTTCTGTTGCACTTGTCTGACGATTTTTAGATTTTGGTCATTTCAGTAAAAGCATATCCTTGTGATGCTTTCCAAGGCAATGGCAGATGTTGTTGCAGTACTGCTGAAATTGCTGTGAATGTGCTAATCTGATAGTTTTGCTTTCAGGAGGTCCTGGAAGTGGAAAAGGTACTCAGTGTACAAGGATTGCCGAAAACTTTCGATTTACCCACTTGAGTGCCGGAGATCTGTTAAGGAAGGAAATTTCTTCTAACAGTGAGAATGGGTATAGTATGCCTGCCTTTTTTAAAAATGGTAATGAGCTCTTGTAGCTTGCTACATAATTTGTTAAGTCACTCGGTGAAAGTATTCAATTGCAGCGCCGTGATTCTTAACACGATCAAGGAAGGGAAGATAGTTCCTTCAGAAGTGACTGTAAAATTAATTGTGAAGGCAATCCAATCAAGTAAAAATAACAGGTTTCTTATTGATGGTTTCCCAAGAAGTGAAGAGAACCGCATGACATATGAACGAGTTGTGAGTTTCTTTTATTCTCGTAAAATATTTGACGAAACTTTTATTTTTATTTTGTTTTCCTTTAATTCGTTTTCTCTGCTATAATATTTGATGGCAATGCACGCTCCTACTTTTCCAGTCCCAGATTGATATTCTTTTAGTGTAGTCATATACGCTGCCAAGTTCGGAATATTTCACATTAAATTTCAGGATAGATGGCGGATCCACTTTTGTTAGTCTTGTACACTATTGGTCTAAGATATTAGGTGGGCCGATAGATGGACACCAGGTGCTTGTTTGATGCTCTTTATTTGTCAAAATGTGGAGAATATATAATGAGGAGAGAGGTAGAATGTATATTGGGAATATTAAAAAGTTTAAAATATGTGGTTGTAATTGAATAGTTATCAAATCAAATGTCAAATCAGTTGTAGGTAAAATTATAAATTTGTAAAATAAAGAGCATCAAACAAGTTCTAGAAAACCACACTGTACTGTTCATTCTAACCAGGGATTTCAAGTGGTAAACTATGGACGCTCAGTTACCAGTGTTAAACTTTGAAGCGTTATTGCAGGTGGGAACTGAACCAGACTTCGTTCTTTTCTTTGATTGCTCTGAAGAAGAAATGATGAAACGAGTGCTAAACCGTAATCAGGTGCTTTTTCTGTATCTTTTTCTTGTGTACTTTGTATTTCTTCTCTTCTGCACAAAACGGGAGTAATTTTTTTATCATTTGATTTAGGGTCGAGTTGATGATAATATAGATACAGTAAAGGAACGCCTAAAAGTATTTACTGCATTGAGTCTTCCTGTGATCAAACACTATTCAGAGAAAGGGAAACTGTACAAGGTACTGATATGATATATTGATTATGGATAGCTACCATGGCACCGTGCTTCTATGCAAGCAGTGCCAAATGATAATTTTCCATGTTATGGCATCATGAGCTCTGACTTATCTTTGCTTGATTTTCACTTATGCTAATAATAGAATGTTTGTTTAGTTTTATTGCTCTCGTTTTTTTCTTTATTTTGCTTCTTGAGTTTGTTCTGTTTCTTGCTTTTATTATTCAGCTGACTACACCTCTACGAAATCGTGCAGATCGATGCTACTGGAACAGAAGAAGAAATATTTGAGCGAGCCCAACCATTTCTTGCTGCATTCAGGTATGTATACTGTATAGTTCTTTTTTAATATAAAATCAGTTAATTGGGGGCTTTTTATTGCTCATCATGGGGAAATG
The DNA here is from genome assembly GCA_963692815.1 of Nyctanthes arbor-tristis. Taxonomy (NCBI): domain Eukaryota; kingdom Viridiplantae; phylum Streptophyta; class Magnoliopsida; order Lamiales; family Oleaceae; genus Nyctanthes; species Nyctanthes arbor-tristis. The sequence continues at coordinate 57,176 of CAVNYN010201710.1, forward strand.
TGTGGTGTGCTGATGGGGAAAAGTTTTCACTTCAAAATTTTCCCTCAAGAAAGCAAATGCTTGGTTTTACCATCCATTTTCCCATCTTTATACACCCTTTTTATGCGCCAGTTTCTGCTTCTTAGGACAACCATTTTATATTCACGAGAAAGTTGAACTGGTAGTATCCATCTTGGTGAAAAGTTATTTCTTTGAGAATTTTCTCTTTAATTAGGAACATGCATATACCATGTGATGCTAAAACAACCTTCACAGGCTGAACACTTGAAATTAAAGTTAGGCGGTAGCAAGCAAGGAAGCTGATGAAAAGTACAGTCGTGCACAGAGAAATCTTGCTAACCTTATGAAGATCAAGCCTTTTTACACATACTGCAGATCCACCGACGATTCTTTTCAAGTTGCGGATTCGGTGAAACGGTAATACTCACCAGCCTGCAGGTTAACAAAATTTTGATTTGACTACTTTAATTTTCCCTTTCTATTGCTGATTATAGAAGGTGCACGTAAAATGGTACCTGTGCACCATCTTAGCTCCTTTCTTGGGATGATCTACTAAAAGTAAATGTGCACTGTATGAATAGTGCAAAAGAATTTGTACTCATACACATTGAATAATATGGTAGTATTTTGAAGGGTTATGATCAATCCAAAAAGTTTCTAGTACCTTCTGTTGGCGGCTGAGCCGGTGGAATAAGAAAGGGAACATGTGGCAATAAAGGAGTCATATATTGATTTTTTATTGGGGCCACATCATGCGGCCAGTGTTATAAGGAAACCAGCCACTGGTACTAGAACATTTTCAACGATCAATCACCACGGGTGATGACGGCTTGTCTATCTTCTATCTATGTGTGATTCGAATACTTTGAATTTACCGATCTATACTTTTGAGAATTGAATAAAGATACAGTTCCTTGTCAATGAAGATCGACATTGAGACCATTGAACTACAATAAGATCTCAATACCACACTCCATCTAGCGTGGATAAAAGTCGATCTTATTTGACACCGCTGAATAAAAGGGCTGTTGTCAAATTTCTTATTGGTGTGGATCACACACCACTTTGCTAATCAAACTAAAATGCCAAAACGCTCTAATATCTTATTAAGTTTCTGTTATGTCATGGGTGTACTTTGAAGTATGCCAAGAGGCCTACAAGAGGGGCACTAACATATGTAGTAGGTTCCGATTTAGCAGCATCCATTCTATCATCCTCAAACCGGTCGTCAATGTCTGGTCCTCCAACCACAGCTCCGGTTAGCAAATTAAGGTTTGGGCTTTTACGTAGAAAATATGGAGTTCCAGCCTTGCACTCAATATGCTGTGGATGTATATCCATTGAAGGTAATGAAGATGCTCTATGGTGTATTCTTTGTGGAAATTTGTTTCCATATCAGATCGGATGTATGACAGTTCAATGGATTGGTTCCCAGTATATAATTTACTGCATCCATTCAAATATGTAACCAATTTGAGTCTTGCCTTTTGCTGTAACTGATAAGTTAGGATGGGATGTGAATATGATTAAAGATCTTTACGCACCTGACTTCTTGAAAAATGGATGAATCTATTTGGCGTGATTACCAAATTGCCGCACTGGATAGTGCTATCGGATTTCTTCATATATCGAGCATATGCGAGAAGAATAAACGACAAAGCTGTTGGGATCTGAACGTTGCAAACCCTTGATTTATACATGAGTCCACCTGTCATAATTTGCTGGGGAAAGTTTACTGTGAAAATAGGTCATGTTTTATAGGTTATTATGGATCAGAAGTATGAGTAATTATAACACATTACCTGGAGAGTACCTCACACTGTTGGTGGGTGACTCGGGCAACACATCGGATACAAATTTGTTGGCATCTGAGATGAAGGAAGTTGTTGCTTCTAGTTTGTTATTTACAATGTACTGAACAAGATAAACACGATGTTATTTTTATTTTTTACTTTTAGGGTAATTGACACTTAATATCCTCAACCTTTCAAGTATTAATAGATCACATTCTCAACCTTTATCTTTTCTCCTGTGAGTCTCCAATCTTTTAAGAAATCACCATCCAACTCCCTGGCAATGGAATCCCTAATTTTCTTCTGTTAATTTAAGGGTATTTTTGATAAAATACATAAAAAAACAAATATTTTGATTTAAAAAAAAAAAAAGACGGAGGGGGACTCCCCCTTGGCAGTCAGAAATGGCAACCATATGACTGCCAGTTGGGGGAGCCTTTTTGTTCTCTCTTTTGGATGGGGGCAGGGGGTCTTGGCAGCCAGAAGAGAGAGAGTCTCTCCCACCTCTGTGCAAATGACAGTCAGGGGTCTCCACCTTCCCACCCCCACCCAATAGGCAGCTGGAAGTGTCAGCCAACCCCTTCCCTCCAATTTTTTCCTTTTTTGTTTTAACTAAAATATTTGTTTTTTTGTGTTTTATCAAAAATACTTTTTAAGTTAATAGAGGAAATTGACGGACTTTGTTGCCAAAGACTTGGATGAGGATTTCTTAAAGGGGACTTATAGGAGGAAAAATAAAAATTGGGGACGTAATCTATTAATACTTAAAAAATTAGGGACATTAGGTGTGAATTACCTTTTTATTTATAAATTTTTTGTTGCGCGCGTGCAAAATTATAAAGAAATTGCTTGCTTAATTAATTACCTTAGAAACAACCACATTAATGCCAGCATGTTTTGAATCCCATCCAAATTCAAACATTCCGTATCGGATGAATGGTTTACGACATAATTCCAGTAGATTGGGCTTTTATAGTTGGTGGCTTTGTGTAGCCAAGCTGCTGCCCAAAGCAATTCATCCTGTAAATAATAACACAAGAATTGGTCACCGATAATATGATACGATCGAATACTAATACTAAGAAAGAAAATAAATTAAAAATTTTATCAAGTTAGAAATATTACATGATAGCCACTGTAATCGCAATAAAAGGGGCACACCCAAGAGCCAATGCTGTCATTGTAAGATCCTCTGTACTCGTCTGCAAATTCAAATACCTGATACACACACACACACCCCCCCCCCCCCAAAATATCACATTCATGAAATATAACCCAAAAAAGAGAGAAAAAAAAAATTCATTCAAGAGACTTGAATGGAGCTATATATGTGATACCCAAGAAATATGCACAACGTACCTGGGAGGCCCTTTGGAAAAGCAACTTAGCATATACACGATCACCAAAAGCTTTGAACACCAGGGAAGACGCGGCCAACGCGGCAGCAATCTCAGCCGACACTTCCGATCCGGGTGCTTTTTCACCAACGGCAAAAGCGGTTCGAGAGGTATCCACGTCTTCGGACCTTTGCCAGCAATTATGATCAGTTTCGGCGTCACCCACTTGGGCAAATACGACGCCGGGAATGGAAGTGGCCTTGAGTAAGTAATCCGTCGACCACTGGATCGCCTCCAGTGCATGGGGCAAATCCGGTCCCATTGACTTTCCATACTCCAATACACTCCAAGCCAACATTGTTGTTGAAAATGCCATTGGAAAATTGAACTTTACATTGTCTCCCGCATCATAATATCCCCCCGTTAAATCCACCTACACAACATTGTGCAACCGGTTTAGCCGCAACCGGTCTATTGGTTTATATTTCGCTACACTTTTCCAAACAATTTTGAAGACTACATCATTGAAAATTATTAATCAAGAAGCTCTTCCGATCTATAAAATGGAATTACCTACTAGCTAGTACTCATTACACAAAAATGGATGACTCACTTATACTGATGTGACAAATGAATCTAAATAGGTTTGTCTTACTTGATGGTTTTACGACGCACTTTATATGCTTTGTTGTTTGGGGGGGGGGGGAGATGGATATATATACACATATACTTACAACCTTATCGGAGCCATCGTGCAAAGCCGAGTCCTTTCTCCAAGTCATACGCTGAGTGGGGGTAACTTTCCGGACCTTTGCAGGTCCTTCGAAAAATAGAATGCTCTTCGACAAGGCATCGCCATAGTCGTGCAATCTCAACTTTGGTGCCGCGGTTGCAACCATTGTCATACCAACTAATATTAGAATCCTCATTTGCTTCCTTCTTTATCTTTAATATCTTGTACACTATAATGATCTTGCCTCTAAGTACATGGTTTCTTGTCCCACAAATTCATTCATATATAAATAGAAAAAAAATGAAATGGTGAATTCATCACTTTTGAAGATAACCGCAATATGAATTAATTTAAAAAGTAATAATAAATATTGTATATGTTCTTTCCTTTTGGGGGCAAAATTCAATCTTCCTTGAACTGCGTCTGGTCTTTAATTACAATCCACACATTAATCCACTAGGGTTTATACATGCCTTCATGCATGCACCGAAAGTGCAACTTTTCATGGCTTAGACACAACCAATCAACCTACCTAGCCAACGTAAAAAAAAAAAAAAAAAAAAAAAAATAGCATATCAAATCCACTGCTGGCTCGCCCAAACTACAAGTGAGGTTTTGTAGGAAAACACGACCCTTATCTGTTCACAAAAACAGTGTGATCAAAATTTGCGACCAAGATAAAAAAAAAAAAAAATGGAGCATGATACTATTGTGATCATGACATGCGCCACAAATGTTATCCCCATAGTAGTTAAACGGGTAACTTTAGGAGGAATTAAAGAAGCTATTGATATAATTTCATATAAAATGTATATTGTCAACGATTGATGTTGACTTTTGGTAATGGATTTCATTTTAATGATACACGAACCTTTAGGTACACATAATTTATTTATTTGTACAATTAATTAATCAAAATTAAAGATATTTGACTTTGAATGGTACACTAGGTTACGTGTTTATAATATCTATCATATATCATATATATTTAATGTTAATTAGTTAATTAATTAATTAATTAGAATTAAACATAGATAAACTCTCCATCCATGACAAAGTAAATTAAAGGTAATGTTCACTCTAGGTCCCCACCTTTTTGACTTTGTATCAATTTTGTCCCTATTCTTTTTTTTGGCCTAATGGGCTCCCAACTTTTCATATATTATATTATGTCTCCAACGTCACTTTTTGTTCCTAATTAACCTTTCAGTTTTCGCTATTAACCACTATCAAAATGACTATTATACCATCGATTCTTTATTTCCACTACATGTCCCTAACCTTTTAACTTTTATACAATTTTGTCCCTATCCTTTTCGGGCGCATAGGACCCAAACCTTTCATTTTTCTTTTTCTGGTCATGTTTATCCCCATTAATACTTTTCGTAGCTAACATTTTAATTTTTACTGTTAATATCTATTAAAATTATCATTACACTATTAATTATTATTTAAATAAAAAAATAAAGAACAATATAAAATGAGAAGTCCATCTTCTCTAACCCACTCCAACACAACCCAATGACAACAATCAGAAAAGATAATAACAAAAAATAAATATATCACAGTCTCGATAGATATCAAATCCACAAGTTGTCGATCTATGTATCGGTGTGACGAATCAGATTAGATTTCTTAATTTACCACAGATAACGTGGTGAGTACAGATTGAGTATCTCCGCCCCAAAAAATGATTTTTTGATTTATAAAAAATCGAATATAACTCTAATACTCTAATTATAATTTAATTACTTGACTCGCTCTGTGATTATTATCATATTGATTTGCCCCCGATTTGTTATTTGTATTAATCTGATCTGATCCATCAATTATTAATTGCAAGACAGATCTCGAGCTTCAAAAAATTTGTTAAAAACGTAATTCTCCCCTATCTTTTTTTACGGCCGGAAATGGTATCATTTTGATGGTAAGTTCTGAAATGGCATATTATATTCGGGTGGCGGCTAAAGGAAGTAGGTCAGATTTAGAGTGAACCAAAGGTGTTAGCAGTAATATTAATAGGAATTAACAATATAATAGTCATATTAATGGGGACTAATTGTGAAAATTGAAAGGTTGTGGGTGAAAAGTAACGTTGGGGATATGATATGATAAATAAAGAAAAGGTTGGGGGACCTAGGGTGAAATTACCATTAAATTAAATGAAATCGTGCTAACCATTTCGAATTAATCTTTAATTTGTGAATGTTTTAATTGGTTTGTGTTATGCATTTGTTATTTTGATTTCAAAGGATAGCCGTAATTATTTGGGTTGTGATCAATACTACTACATATGCGTCTGTAACTCATCTTGTTACATATAAAGTCTTATAACAATAATATATCACGCTTTACTCAAAAAAAAAAATAATAATAATATATCACACAGTGGACTAAAATTGATAGCATTTTGCTGCCATTTCTAGAAACACAAGGCGAAGACTCACTCATTGCTGAAAATGGCAACACTTTTGCTGCCATTTCTAGCAACGAAAGGTTATCATTTCCATAGCCAAAAAGAGAGGGGGGAGAGGGAGGGGGAGTCTCTGCCCTCTGTGCTGCCGGAAATAGCGCTCAAGAAATTAGCGGTGAAATTGATGGAAATCGTTAAAAGAGACAATATGTGCGACTTAATGAAAGGTTTGGGAGCCAGTGGGTTAAAAAAGAAAAGTTAGTGACCCTGTCGATACTAACTCTAAAGATTGGGGACGATATGTGAAATTAACCCCAAAATTAACAGAAACTGTTAAAAGTGACTATATTAGTGACTTAATGAAAGGTTGGAAATTGAGCGGGTTGAAAAAAAATTAAGAACCCAACCAATACCAACCCCAAAAGTTAGAAATGATACGTGAAATTAATGTTGAAACCACATTATGCGTGTACCTTTTAAGCCTCCAACAATTTCCGGATTTTTCTTTATTTTATCGAGCTACATATTTAGACAAGGTGTTAATTTGATGATGATGATTATTATTATTATTATTTTGACGACTCAACACACACATCCATCGCAACCAATACACTATATCACAAAACCATGGCAACTTTGTAGTATGTGGAATCGGTATATAAGTTGAAACAAACATACATCAAACGGTGATGTGGGATCTGAAGATCCAGTCCGGACTACCACGAAGCCGCAGCATCATGACCCACGACCCCACAGCACCATTAATCTAATGGTGATTATTATTATTGTTACTATTATTGTTGTTATTGTTACCAACCATGTGACCAGTACTACTCATCGGTTACAAGAAGACGCATTTTATTTTATTTTATTTTTATTAAAGCTACACAATACATGTCACATAATTTCTTGTATGTACAATGAGAATCAAACATAGTCACACATATGTAATTCTGACTTATATTAAATAAAATAAATGCCACCCGAAGATAATTCGTCATGGGATGGAACTTTAATTGCTTGTAAGAAGAATTGGCACAAGATGTTAAACTCAGAATATCAACCACTGCTAAATTAAAGCACTAGTAATTGATAAAATTAAACAAACAACTTTCTTTAGAAACAAATTTTACAACCAAATTTTATAGCAATTATATTTATGTATAATAATATAAATGATTATTATAAGATTATTTGCAAGAGAAGATGAAGAGCGGTGACCATATATCCAACAATCAGCTGCATCCCTTGAAAATTTGAGCATCTGCATTAATAAAGCAAACCAAGAAATATTAATGCGTGAGAGGTTCCTTCTAATTAAAAAAAAAAAAAAAGGCCTAGCAGGGAGCCATCGAGTAAATTATGTGATAAATATTGATATATATACTCACCACAATTTGTTGCAGTCTCAGTCATATTTTTGATTTGATTGCAGCAAGGAGGGGTCGGGGACTGGGACTGTTTTGTACGTAGACAAACGTACGCACTTATTCCAACCTGATTTATTACGTCTTTCGCCGTACAATTTTAGGCCATTGCACTTTTGCAAGTAGCTCACATTGGAAGAGCAACCACCAATAACGCACTACTAATTAATACATTCGAGCATTTGATGCCAACATCTGCCATTTGCATGCCTACTTATAGTGCTATATATATATATATATATATCTCGTGGCGATTGTTATGAATATTTAACCTAATATTATATATATATACATACTTATTTGATCTCATTAATATACATACAAGTAATGTTATCCCACTTTTTCTTATAATTATTATTAACTAGTAATTATTGTTTATAATTGCTTCCAAAAGAATTATTCTCTATATTTGATATATAAAATATAGAAGAGCACGTGGAACTTGTGTAGGTGATTAATATACATATATAATACATCCACGCACGTTAGCCTTATTGGTTTGACTTCAGGTAAATTTTATTGCTAAGCTGTAAGGAGATTTGTAGAGAATATATTTATCTATTGCACTTACCAAGGGTTTTGTTATCTATGGAGTTTAGTGAAGTTGTGATTGTAAACTAAAAGAGACCCTTTTTTTGAGTTGTGATAGAAGTAGGGTTGAAAAATTAGAACCTAAAAGTTACAGGAATAGGAAAGAATTCCAACTTTTTGAGTTTCAACCCAAACTCAAAGCCCGCCAAACCCGTTTGATTTCGGGTTTGGTTACTGAAACTCAAAATTTTCACTTAGTACCCAGTTGGGTTCGGGCTGCCCGTTTGAGCCTAGGTTTTTTGTCTGAGCCTAATAGCGATGGTTTTATTGGTATACAAATTAATATGTGTGGTACTTATTCTGACATGGTGCATGAGGATCGCAGAGGATATAATAGTGCGATAATTAAAAAGGATCATTTTTCTCATTTATTTTTATAGAGAATTATTAATAGTGATGGTAAGCGGATGATTTCGAGTTTTAAAATATTTTATTTTAGTATTATCAAGTTAATTTTATTGTTAGTGTGGGTTTTGGAGAGCTTTTAAAATGGTTAAAAGTGGTTTTAATTGGGTAATTTGCGCAAATGGACTTTATCGTTTAGTGTTACTACGGAAATAAACTCTATAGTTTTTAACTTGGCGATTTCAACCTTAACGTATACTATTCCTTACAAAATAGACCTTATTTTACAAATTTGTCAATTTCTGTTGTTAAAATGACCTTTTTACCCTTATTTTTTTTCTAAAATATAATTCTTTTAAGGTATTTTACTCATAACTTCAAGTAAAATAAAGAGACAAAAACTTATATTTTGATCTACCTAATTAACTGCCATCATAATATTATATCTCCACCACTACAAAAACAAATCTAACCTTTTCGATCTTTCAAGTAATTAAAATATTTTTCAGAATCTCTAATGAAAGCTCCGACTTCTTCACCACTAGCGGCTTGTGAGGACCAATATAACTACCAACATAATACATCAACCAACAATAAAAAGTTTTCTATAGGTCAACTTTCTTCGGAATCCTACAAGAAATTAATAAAAATATTTGTTTTCATATTTTATTGAGATTAATTAAAAATATCGTTTCAATAATAAAATTGACAAATTTGGATGATAAGGTCCTCTTTGCAAGGAACAATGATACGTTAAGGTTGAAATCGCCAAGTTAGAAATTATAGAGTCTATTTCGGTACTAACACTAAACAATAGGTTCCATTTGTGTAAATTACCCCGTCACGCAAAATTTTAGTTATTTTTGAAGCAGTGGATATGATACTCAACGTTAATTTGCACAATTCTTGAAAATTCAGCTTCAAGTGCGAGACTTAAGTTGCTTGAAAAATGGGCCATTTCTATACAATTGTTTTAAGAAAATTGATATGGCTTAAAAAAAAGAGCCTGATATCTCACCTAGCAGCCATCGGGAGTAGCGGAAGCCTGATCAATTTTCGTAGAAAAATTGCATTTCTATAGGTAATAGTATATACATTTTCTCATTAACGCTAATTAGGAAAAATTGCAATTTGGAAAAATTGCAAGCACGAATCCAAAGTCTAAAAAAAAAAAAATTCATTCATTCATAATATTAGAGAAAACTTAAGAACTAGACAAAATTTGAAGGTTTTGCCGTTGAAGTACGTACGTGATTCTGTGCAATGTGTGCAGTTTTAAAATTCCTAATTACAATATGAGCCTTTTATGTACTCTTTTTTCAAACTACCTAAAATAAAACTTATAAAACATTGTCACTGCGTAAGATTCATCAATAGCCGTTTTTGAAGATCATAGTATGTGATTTTGCAGACTGAGAAGTACTATTTGTATATACAAAGTATACAATTTTTGTACATACCCCTATAAATTTACTAATACTCCTCAAAAGTTGTGATTTCAAAAATAATGAGACAAAAGATATTTAAGTAAATACAAGGGGTTGTGTGCAAAAATTGTACAATTTGTGTATACAAATATCATTTCTCTTTCCAGACTTATTAATCTTTAAAAAAAAAAAAAAAGCATGCATTCTTACGATATATTAATTGCAACTACAAGTCCCGGACTCGAGAATATATATTATAACAACCGCAGGAAACCCCGCATGGTTCCTTTTTGCGGGAGATACACCGCTTTCTGTATTAGAACAAACAATGAAATAAATTGTATATGTAATGACCGAATATCGATCCAGTGGCAAATCACTAGCGTCCAATCAGCATCCGTCAAAAACTTTAGCATCTGCATATAATAATAATATATGTACGGATTAATAATTAGGGTGGCAAAGCAAATAATTATTTAATTTGGACAAGTCTATAACACAGACAAGAAAATATATTATTATTAAGGAAGAATAATAATATCTACCGGCCTCCCAATACAAATATGCCGACTAGAATCGACACCAGTTTACGATCTAAATAATTAATAAATAACATTACTCATATAGACAGAGACAAGAAAAATTAAAAACGTTACCACAAGTGGCTGCGATTTGAGTGAGATTTTTGATAATTTGGCTACATCTACTGTCACTGAATTTCACTTTTGGGGGTGGCCTTGCTAGTAGGCAGTACATTGCAGTTTCTCTAGCCTGAATGGTAACGGATTCCGCAGCGCAATCAATATTTGTTGTTTTGGGCCATTGCACCCCAATCTCGCCCCGCCACATCCCCCCTAGTACTACTTCGGCCACCACCATCAATAAGCTCGTCGACCACAGCCTTTTCATGCCCGCGCCAACACCTGCTGCTGCCATTTGATCTGTGGGTGTTTTTTCGTGGTCTTGAGTGATGTGGAAGATGCATGTAGGAGCCAGGACGACCGGCATATATATTATATGTTGTTGTGACATGTTAGGATTAGACTAGACGTGCGCCAGAGTAGTTAGTTAATTTATAATTTGATCTCTAATGAAATACTATGGCGATTATTATCCCATTTAGCACATGCATGGATGATGGAACACTGACAAATGGTATATTGACTTGTAATAGCAGAGATTTGCTAGCTTGTGCCAATATATTGCGGAGGATATTGCCACTATATAATATAAGCGGCCAGATCATTTTCCGCTTCATTTTTAACAGGGCTTTTCCAATGAGCATCAATCAAATACGTTAATTTCTTTTATCATCCATATGTTGCCACTTAATTAAATTGGTGTTTAAAATCACTAGTGTTTTTTTTAGGTTTATCTTCAATGCATAGTCATAGTTATTGAATAAATTAACAATTAGCAAAAAATACTTATTTGACACATTAAATGTTTGGCATTGTCATGGAAATGACATTCTCTTTGACAATGTCAATCATTAATTTATCCAATCAAAAAATTTCTATCACTCTTTTTTTCAAAATACGTAATCATAACTTGCCAAATATACAATTTGGATATTATTGCATTGAAGAATTTATTGAATATAATGTCAATATCCTTTGCCACATATACACCGTCAATATTGTTGCATTAGAGATACTCTTAGAGGAGTAGCTCGACTTGCATATCCAAGTTCAAGATACAGGTTTTATTAATTATAAAAAATAATTATAAAGCAAAATAGAGAGGACTTATGTACTTTGCCTCCAAAATCACTAGTGCTACTTAATTATTATTATTATTATTATTATTATTATTATTATTATTATTATTATTATTATTATTATTTATACCGGGGGATATAAGGGAGATGAGGGAAATCTAGGGAGGGACAAGTGTGATTCGAACTCGAAACCTTCGGTGCAGAGCCCAAGCAACCTATTCACTGGAATACAATTCAAACCACATTTAGCATTATTATTACTAGGTATCTCACTCATGCATTGAACGGAAAAATAACAGTTATAAAAAATTCCATAAGTATCAAAATAGCACTTAAATAATAAGACATTAACATAATAAGTCAAGTTTTAAAAAGTATATTTTGTACTATAACATTGTTTTATTACTTTGATTTAGTTCGAATTTAGTAAGGCCTCTTGTATGCTACTCTTAAAATTTAATGTGTGTGTGTTTATAAAATTAAAAAAAAAAAAAAGATAGAGAGAGAGAGAAGTGCCCAATCAATATTCATAAATTAATGATGACTTTTTTTCAAAATATATAATCAGTATTCATTAATTATTAGGTAACAATGATCTCAAAAACCAAAAACTTAATATAACTTATTTTCAAAATGTATACACAATTTGAAAGTCCTTTATATACGTATTCTAGATATGACATAATGATTATTCCAGACATCTCCTCATCATTCTATTGATTGTAATTGATCTTTTCTTTTTCCAGTTGATCCTAAGAGTATTGATTGAGACTGTAGCAGAATAAAAGTTCTTAATTTGCCACTACTGTGTATAGGTTATCCAATATAAATCAACGACATTCATTACCTAATCCATGTTCTTTATCTGCATGTTTTTAAAGCCGGTTTATTACTATTAACATTTGCCAATTGAAAAAAGCATATATGTCATTAATGGATTGAAATACACAAAGTATTAATTCAACTTAGTTGCAAAATAATACTCCCTCTGTTTCAAAAAGATATTCCTCCTTGCCTTTTTTATTCGTCCCAAATTATATTCTCCTTTCATAAGTGAATATTTTAGTTTTTTAATATACTCTCATTTATGCAACGTAGTAATCAACAATAAAGAACAACTAAAGTAAAATATTAAATAAATCAAAGGTTATATTAGAAAATATATTGTTAAATTATATATTTCCAATAACATTATGTTTTCTTAATTTATGTGAAAAATAAAAGGGAAATATCTTCGTGGGATAGAGAGTGTAAAAAGTAATATATATCATAAATTGTGAACTATATGAGTAGAGCCTATATTTGGGATGAAGATATACATGCTCACTACTACCCGCCATCTAGCAGTCATCTAGCCATTAAGTGATTATGTCTGTTGAAATTGCAGTACATGATTCTATTGAATAGATCAACAGACAACAAAAATTTAATGCATTTAGAATTTCAATGAACCCATCGAATTATCACAACAAGCCCATGCCTCAAAGTTTTTGAAGATAAGTAATAGATCAAATTCTAATAAAATTTAAGAAAGTAACATGTAAAAAGAAATAAGAACTAAAAAGATGGTACTAACATTACTTTAGATGAGCGATTAATTCAAATAGATTTCTCTCGCATTTATTTATTCATCAAAATGAAAACCACTCGTCCTATATAATATACATGATTATATCATATCCTTATATTTGCTCTCCTTTTCAAATTGCGTAGTGCCACATGTACAGATGATTATATAAATATGCTTACATATAACGAGTAAAATTATACTATTATCTATATATTTTTTCTTTTAGTGCACAACATGAAGTGAAATTATAATTTCACCCGTTTTTGTAGAACATTAGTACATTCGTCTATAAACGTAGATTAATCTTTTCAAATTTCAGTCTTAGAACTACTCAATCACCCCAAGATTTATCTAAAGGTATTTGTTTATTTAATCCATTCCCTCCATATCCATTCATTGTTTTTATGAATGTGTTGCCTTTAATGATTTTTAGCTAAACTACGGTATCATTACAAAGTGTCATTTGTAAAATAAAAGCAGTATAATGTAGTAATTATCGATGCTAAAAGCCTCCAGCTAATTCACGGAATTGAAGGAAACAAAAATAAGAAGACTTCAGCTAATTCACGAAATTGAAGAAATTTGGAAATAAAATCTGAATTAGAGGATATTTGATGACAAATTCAGATATTTAATAAGGAACAAAAATTGTTGCACCGCAACACAATACTGCAATTTTCACCTCAACATTTAGGCATGAAATATATAAATTTTTTTTTTTAGTAATTTGATATCGGGAGCGTTCTAGAGACTAATGACTTTAACAAATATCCTTAACAAACGATCCTCACTGTTCATCTTATTAGATCTAGCGACACATATCTACCATTCTTCTCCTATTCAAAACGACACATCTATATACGAACACACTCTAATTCAATAGCCAAACACCCAAATTGCAAAAATTATCGTCTCCAATTACCGGCCCGATTTCCATCGTCTTCTCCACCCACTATCGCCCTATACAGCCGGTAATCTACCCAAAACGCAGAAATTGTCATCTTAACTACAGACAGCGTGCATACATATAAACTCGCTAAATTTCTATGTTACACATATGAAACTTAAGTATCAGTTATATCGAGAATATTTGTGGCAGGGATGACTACAAAGATTTTGCAGAGATTTGTTTGAATTCAAAGTATTTGGGCAACATTCAACGAGATATTGACCTTTAAAGCATGGGGGTATGAATCGGGGACGGAGGCCCCTACCCGTTGGTCTTCTTGGATGAACAATAACCGTTCCGGTGGCAATTCGGCCACCAAACCTTACATTGTTGCCTACAACGTGCTCCTTTCCTATGCCCATACTGTCAAGTTATACCGGGAAAGGTACAAGGTTAATTACCTTGTTAATTTCATACTCTTTGTTATTAATATTGTGCAAAGTTAATTAATTTCTGTTGGCGTAATTACTAATTAATAATTAGTGATGTTAATTATTTCACGTGAATATCCATCTCAGAAGGGGTAGATTGGCATAACACTGGTTTTTCACTGAACAATATTCATCTTCTTGTGTACGGGGCGATAGCGGGTGGAGAGGACGATGGAAATTAGGCGGGTAATTGGAGATATCCACAATTTGGGTGTTTGGCTATATATTGAATTAGAGTGTGTTTGGATATAGATGTGTTGTTTTGAATAAGAAAAGAATAATATTTGTTGTTAGATCTAATAAGATGGACGGTGAACATCGTTTGTCGAGGGTATTTGTTAAAGTCATTAGTCCTCGAAGCGCTCCCGATTTCATATTACCTACTTATTGAATATAAATACGTAATATAAAATTTGGGCATTTAGATCAATTACAGAGTATAATTTCGATACGCATGAATTCACAATTATCATTGAAGGGCTGATAAGGAAGATTCCTGGAAGGAGCTACCGGTTTAGCAATCCAGGAGAGAGACGCCAATATCCAAATACAATATAATTTTCCATAAAAAATTGGAAAACAAAATCATAAAAATGACATAGATTAAAAATAGTAAAATGACATCATCAATGACATAATCAGAAAAGGCGGGAAAAAATTCTATTAAACCTTATTCTTATTATATATACATATATATAGATTATTATTAATTATCATAATTCATTAGTACTTTAATCATTAAAGAGAAATAATTAGGAAATGAAAGAGTATGTTATATAAGAAAATACCTTTAAATTTTACTTTCTCAACAACATTAATTATACTTTTTCTTAATCTTTGTAAAAATAAGTGTAAGCCTATCTTACTGGAACGGAGAGGGTAATCATATAATAAAATATAATATAATAATATTTAATACAACAGTTTTCAATTGGATTTGAATTCTCAATCTCAATTTTCCCTCTCTTTTGCTGACATCATCATGATATTGGTTTTTAATTTGTTTTATTTTTCAAGTTTTAAAATTTAAAATTTTCTTATTTGGATATTTATCACGAGTTTTCAATAATTTATATTAGCTTATTAGTTTGTATATTCCTTTTTTATTTTAATTTCCTCATTTCTTTTTTTTAGTATTTATATATAATTAGTATTTATTAGTTCAATTTCTTATGAATTAGTAATTTTTTAGAATTATTCTTCCCGTTATTAAATTATTTGAAAATGAGCGCGTTATAAACTAATTATCTGGTATTATCTCTATTTATTTATTTATTGATGTTTGTTTGTTTGATTTTCAAAATCTTCTTTACAGAGTCCTTGATAATATTAAAACCAAAATTTATTTCAGAATAATTTAGAAACATATTTCAAATAACTTATATTACCACTGAAAACTTAGTTCAGAATAACTTGGAGTAAATTAACTGATTTATTTATTCTTCTTTTTTTTGTAATAAAAATCCATTTATTTACGTCACGCTAACAATTAAAGACACATAATGTAATTCTATTATAATAATATATGGCTCAAATTTATTTTCTTGACATTTATGATCTGACTTGAAAAACTTTGTGACTATTTTTTTAATCTTTATTTCTATATCATTTATATTGTAACGATTAGGTTGTAGAGGATGTAAATAATTTATTTTTAGTCTTTTTTCTCCATAGATGTGAAGCTTTTAAAATATCGACTGAATTTATGTTGTTATTTCATTTGATTAAATTATTATTATGACTATTTATTTTTTTTGTAATTTACGTAATGAATTTTTTTATAGGAAACATTGAGAATTTCTCGTACAACGTACTAGTTGAATACTAATTGATCGATATTTTTATTTGACAAAGATAATAATGAATTTTAGCGAATATTTTGTGAACAAAGGGACGAGAAATCCACAAGAAGAAAATGAACTACATAAAAAAGAAAAATTAACATCTCCATTGCGATTATCTGATATTATTTTTTTTTAGGATGTCCCACATATATGATACTCTTTATATTAAAAGTCTAACTTGCATTTCTTTACAAATATATCTCTATTTAATATTTTAATTATAACTATCAATTTTGAATTTTACCCATAGAAAGGATACGTCGAGAGAGTACATTTTTATGAGTATGAAAATTTTTATCTGAACGGGTATCGAGTGAACACGAGTATATACTCACCTGATATATATTATTAAACTGTTAACTAATAATATTAAATAAGTTAGATGATTTAAAAGTGAAATATAGTAAATCATTAATTGAGTACATAAACATATAATTATTAATATAGTTATAATAAGGGTTAATTTCGCAAATCATCCCCAATATTTAGGTCAAAAACCGGTTTCGTCCTCAACCTTTTTAAGACATACCACAGCCCCAACCTTTAAAAAATACACACAAATCGTCCCTATTGCCACTATTCCGCCAAATTTTTATAAAAAAGACGATTATACCGCATATAAACAATTTAAACTTTTTTTAAAAATGTTTAAAAATAATAAAAAACTAAAAAAACCCACCCACCCCCCTTTTTTGCCGCCAGCAAAATGGGGAGATTCACCCCCTATTTCTGCTGGAATTGGGAGCCATTTGACTGCCATTTCCAACAGCATTTTGCTGACAAAAATTGCAGCAAAATGGGGGGATTCACCCCCCCTGTTTTTGCAGGAATTGGCAGCCATTTGGCTATCATTTCTGCTGGAAATGGGGGGAACCCCCCATTTCTACTGAAAATGACAGCCTCCGGCATCATTTTGCTGCCAGAAATGGTAGAAAAATGGGGGGAGAATCCCCCAATTTTGTTGCCATTTCTTGTAGCAAAATGGTGGGGGGATTTACCCCCCATTTCTGCCGGAAATGGCAGCTATTTGGCTGCCATTTCCGGCAGCATTTTGCTGCCAGAAATGGCAGCGAAATGGGGGGACCCCCTCCATTTCTGTCGGATTTGGCTGCCATTTCTATCAGCATTTTGTTGCCGGAAATGACAGCCATTTCGGTAGAAATGGGGGATGAATCCCCTCATTTTGTTGTCGAAAATGGTTGACATTTCTGGCAGAAATGGGAGGTGAATACCCCCATTTTGCTGCCATTTACCCCCCATTTTGCTGCCACAAATGGCAGCAAAATGGGGGGATTTACTCCCCTTTTTGGCAGCCGAATGAACAATTCCAGCTGCCGGCGGCAAGGGAGACGTAGGGTAGGGTGGGTTTTTTTTGTTTTTTATTATTTTTAAACATTTTAAAAAAAAGTTTAAAATGTTTATAGGGGGTATAATCGTCTTTTTTATAAAAATTTGGCTGAATAGTGGCAATAGAGACGATTTGTGTGCATTTTTGAAAAGTTGTGGCGTGTCTTAAAAAAGGTTGGTGACGAAACCGGTTCTTAACCTAAAGGTTGGGGACGATTTGCGAAATTAACCCTTATAATAACACGTTAATTTAATGAGTCAAATACTAAATTAAAACTGTATATTTATTATTTTTGCTATGTAAATATGATAATGTGTATTTGTCTAATATTTTATTATTCATTATTGTTGAACTTTTTTAAAAATTAATCTTTCTGTACAACGCACAAGTGAGAGACTAAACTTATTGTTGTAATAGTTGATTGTGATATGATTATTTATAGCGATGAAATGCGGGTTAGTCATACGCTGGACCCACCCCATGAGTCTTAAAGTCACCCAAACCCACCTCAAACCTATAAATTTATATGGTGGGTCAAGACAAGTAGGGTCATGGGATGGGTTAGAACGCTACCATGGTCCACAAAAGGACTCATAAATTTTTTTCCTTTCAATTAATGTTATATGCAACGCATTATTAATTAATGAGCGTAGAATAAAACAAAACCTTTATTTAGAATTTTAAAGTTCTCAACATTAACTAATATAATAACATGATTCTTTCAATTCGACAGAAAAATCCTTTCAAAAAAATAATATAATAAAAAAATAAAAATAACGGGCCAATGATTTAATGGTCGATTAGTCAAATTGTCATCTCTAAGAATTTCTACACATTTTTCTAAATAACTTTATTAAAAATAAAAAAATACTTGGTAGGTCACAAGGTCTATGATGTGGGTCCAACCTGACTCACACCCACCTTGGACCTACGGCGGGTCAAATAATGCTGCCTCATACTCATTTTTTTGCCCCGATTAGGCGTGACGAGTTAATCATATCAGGGGCATGTCTCTATGAGTTTATAGATTGATGGGTCAAATTGTCATCTCTAATTATTTGACTGTTAATTATTACAACTATATATAGGTTGAACGTATTAATTTGTGCGATGAGTTTGGAGGAGACCAGAATTATGAACTCAGACATTTTACTACAAATATTTTATAGTAAATTATAATTCACATATCAATTAGTAATTTTATACAATGTAACTGGTATATTATATTTTATTTATAAAATGATGTCCACAGTCACATGTCAATTTTGATATGAGTGTATATTATAACTCTACTCGTGTAATGCATGGGTGAAAAAATCTAGTAATAATAATAGCTCTAGTACGTCTATCTCTGATCACCCAATTTTTCTATCTAACCGATACATTATTATATATTGTTTTCAATTATATAATCCCACATAGAAAACGAGCATGTGAAACCATGTAATATATATATATATATATATTTCCACACGAAACACATCCCCTCACGATGGCGTTTATCGTTTGACTTTAGATTAATTAATTGTATTGCACCTTTAAGTGTGTGATTTGCCAATTTGGCATGGAGTAGTGCTATTTATTTATATTAGATAACGGTATTTTTACATTGAAAGATGGGATGGCAAGGAGTGGTATACAAATTTGCTTGATTTTCCAAAAAGATTGGATTTTTCAATTGTAAAACGTCTCCTTGGTAGAATGCATTGGAATAAATTGCATTGCAAGAGTCAATGGACGGTTTATAAAATGAGCACATGGAACATTTGCGAATGTATGATCAAATAAATATTACTACAATCACAAAATAAAATAAGATGATGTTTGCAACATGTTTTCTTATTATCATCATCATCTTGGACATGTGAAATAAGATGATGTCTGCAACATCGAGCACGCGTGGCAAAATAAATGTTAGAACAAATCTATATATATGTAATAGTTTACTTAATTTCTTACTATAAGACAATTTGGCAAGATCTATACACATATATATATATATCACATCAATCAAATGTCATCATATAACCACATACATGTATGTACAAATTGAAGTAAAAGTTGTACGTATAAATAAATAGATTTATTGAAAATGTTATCGACATTTGACAAAGCAAACAATTGAATATATGGGATTCTTTTTTTTTTTTTTTAATGATCTACACCCCTGGTCAGGCGGTCATATCGAGTTAATGGACCCATTGAAATCTTAATGGGTCATAAGTTTATAGCCCATTCCAGTTTATAGCCCATGTGACTTGAAATATTAATGGGCTAATGACTGAGGTCAATAAAAAATGCCTATGACTATGGCCCATCTAGATACTACTATGTCGTCAGGACGTTAAACTTTATGGGCCACGTTATAAAGCCCATAAAAAGCATAATTGGCCACGGTTTGTAAGGCCCATAGTTTCAATAGAGTCAAATTATGGCCCATCTACAATATAATGGGCATGGGCTTTTGACCCATTTAAAACAAACTGTGCTTAAGTAAAAAAGTCAAAATTGGATAGCAACTTAAATTATTATATATCAATACATAAAAAATTGCAAAAATACACATATATTCTGCAAATATAAACAAGTGTAAATCTGCAAGTCAATTACCTAGTAATTTATAAAAATAAAAAAAAAGGAAAAATCAACCACGCAAGATTTCATGGGATATAGATGTTATCATTCAAACGACATTGGATCCCTCTAATCAATTAAAAAAAGAGTACATATATGTGGATTAATGGCATCTCAGAATTTCCAATTCTAAGAGAATCTTGAAGAGAATCATAGCTCTAAAACCCAAGAGTTCTTCATCAATGAGAGTTCTTCATAGCTATGTAACAAAAGCGTTCTTTATCAACGAGGTATGTTGCGTATCAAAGTTTTTAGAGCATGCAAATCCATACATCCCTATTTTTCGAACGAGAACAGTGAATATGATTAAGTTGCCATTAATATCCTTCTAAAGAATTAGAAGATATGTGTTAGTGTATTGAATGAATGTAATTCTAGAATTACACAACTCGTACCTTGTTTGGAAATTTCTTGAATTTCAATTATGTTCGTAGTTAACAATCTTTCCCATGCTGCAAATTTCATCAGCAGATACCATTGAACATGAAAGAAGCCGATGATGCATCAATGACAGCCGTATTAATAGAAGAATTACTGGTGACAGAGTCAAGAACCTAGCTATGCTACAAACGGAATAAAGGGGAGCATCATTATTTGTTGGAGCATCGTTATTTGTTCCCCGTACCTTTGCATTTACGTCTTCATGTGTTATGAACACATTAGAGAATAAAATCATGATTATAAAAAATCATAATGATCTTTTTTTATATTGATTGTTTAATGAATTAGATTGTTAATGATGTTCGCTAGAACGACTATACTTCGCAATGTGATTAATAATGAAGCTGGAGTTTTTGCTTTCTAAACTTAATTACAGAACTTATGGTTTCTTTGAGTACATCCTTCCTTGCCCGCGTTGAGAGATGAAGGGTGAGATTTGTGTTGCCCAACATGTGCATTTATGTGGCAATTTAATATTGTGATGGTGTATCATTCAATCGGTTCCGTATCATCTCAAACTATTGAACCATTTGCCAAAGAAAGTGACCAGAGAGTTTCATCAAATAGACAGAAATCGTGTAAATGAACTGTATACCAAAACTCTAAAACTACACGAGCTATTCCGACCGTAGAAACATCACATCTGCCATAAAAATCAAAATAAAACCTATACTCAAAACCGTTGTTAGCTGTTAACACTTGAGCTAAGATTAAAGTCATCATCTAGTATAGGTGAGAGTTAAAGAGAGGATATTGACTATTTATTTATTATTATTATTTTTTTTGTTTACATTGCAAGGGGGTTGTAAGGGAGGGAAATCGAATCCTTGACCAAAGGGATAGACAATCAACACTAATGCCACTAGACAATCAAGGGGTATTGATTATTAAACAATCTTATTAAACATAACATGTCCCCCAAAACAAAAAATAAAAAATAAAAATAAAAAAGGGGTAACAGTTTTGATATGCTCCGTATCAAAGAAACATAACAAAAGGATCCACCAACAACTAAGCAACTATGAAGCTCAAAATGAGAATCCATCTTATAAAACAAAGGAATACTGAACCACTTGTGTTCCCCACTATATATGGTTGAAAATTTAACAAATTATGTATAAGAAAAGACTGCAAAAATGTATACATACCATAACAATGACATACAATACAAGTACTCAATGTCATTCGAACGTATACTACATTTAGTAAGTCACATGACACTAAGTTGAACACTAAAGAATGGAATCCATCAAATACTAATCAATTCCAAAATGGTATGCAGAACAATTGCATATCAAAATTCTTAAATGAATTGGAAAACTTTTATTTATAGGCAACACAAGCGTATCAATGTCACAACCATACATTATTAGTTGACGACAGAGTTCAAGATCTTGAAAATCTAGAAGGTGCCCGAAGAAGGAATTATAGAATAACTGCAATTGCGAGCTAGTGAAAACACGTAGAGACACACCGCCATCGTTTTCACACTCACTTTCCCCTTATGTCAGAACTCTTTTGGCAGCAAATAAACTCCACCATACTACAACACAAGCGTATTTGTGTACATTATAATTTAACAGCAGTAAATATCATCATCAATGTAGTGTATCCTAAACTGAAGTATCGACAAAAATGACTCTATAAATATCACATAATCAATGAGATACCAATAGTAAGTATCAGTAATCTTATCAAGTCCCTGTATCACCTACAGACGTATTACTATGCCATACAAGATGAAGTATCATAGTGTGACATCAATTGCATACATCAACATACAAATGCATCAACTCTACATATCCAATTATGAACATGCGCAAACAAATGGTTGTAGCATAGGGAAAGCATTCTCAGATATTATTTTCAGCTAAGCATTCGTGCTCTACCTAGCAAATAAGATACTAACTGTATAGGAACACAAGATACTCAAAATAAGAGACAACACTATGGTCTACCATACACAACTGAAAATACAATTCAAGATACACAAAGCAAAATAGGGAACAGTGGAACCTATGGGAAGCAGTTCAAGGTAAGAGAAAAAGACGGCTCCTAACTTTGATCCTACAATCCTCTTCGTCAATTCACTCCATAATTTCTCCCTTAATTTTAAATAATTTTTTAGTAATAAGTAAAATAATAAAATACAAAATAAATGATTAAAAGATAAATTAAGGATAAAAATAAATTTAAAATCCAAAAGCAAAATGGATGAGAATCGAATCTTTGTTAGATTGTAGAAAGATTTAGTTATGATTTATGAAGGACAAGATCATGTTAGGATACGGGTTGAAACATATATAAAACTATTAATAAATAATAAAAAATTAAAAAAAAACTCTTAAAAACTAGAAATGTAAATATGCAACTATAAGGTGTAGATCTGCAATATTTCAAAAATTTAAGTATATAAGCAATTTTAAGAGAAAAGACAATGTCAGACCTAATTTTCCCTAAAACTAATGTGCCACCGGCCCATTAAAATTTAGAGGGGAGGATTGCACTATATGTAGATGTTCGTGAATCGTGAGCCGAATCTGACCATCCTCCAGAAAAAGGTTCTTACGTTTGGACATTCTTGTCCAATTGGTCTTTACCTTTACAATTTTAGCAATTTTGCCTCACCTTTATATTTTATTAGGATAAGTGATCCTTATTATTAAATTGAACCCCTATTAGAAGGACATTTTGGTCAACTTACAATATAAATTGAAAAAAGAGGCTAATTATATCCGCACCACGAAATTGTTAGGTACATCGCATCATAATTATTTTAAAAGATCTTAATATTTATTTCTTGATGTAATTGCATTCTTAATTTTTTTCCCTTCAATTATTGTCTTTAATCGGTTGTAAAAAAATCTTGCCTTTAATCTTCCATTATTTACAAACTTTGTTTATATAGAATTTTTTATCTACAAAATTTTTTTATTTAGACATCAATTTACTAGTTTTTCCATGATGATTTTAACCACTGCAGATATAACGGAAAGGAAAGCACATATTTTTTCTTTTAACCACTGTAGATATAACGGAAAGAAAAGCACATATTTTTTTCTTTTAACTCCGAACAATGCTAAAATAATATATTCAGATACAAGCTATTCTTTACTTACCACGTAATAAGTTAATTATTAAAATTAATTTAAAAAATGTAATAAAAAATTTTGAGGGCAAAATTATTCTCACAAACAAAGTTAAATATGTTATGGTGCACATAACATATTTTGTAGTGTGATTATTATAATAATTAGCCCAAAAAACTCATGAATAAGATTCAAAAATAATAATCATTGTTGACAAAATAAAAATAAATACCATAAAATAAAATTTAAAAAAAGGGGAAAGAGATAAATGTTTTGACGGAAGGCAATATACCTCCCATGCATACATTGCATACAAAATTAATCAACTCGTGGTTATTGATAAAATCATAATTACACGATTATATATACATCAATACAAAACCGATTATAATTATTGACAAAATTGTAATCGTACAATTTATAAAATATAAATTCATTTCGTAACCTTTCAAAAAAAAAAAAAATACATTTCGTGTATCGAGCAATGCCTACCCACGAGTATATTATTATATATATGAAACAAGAACATTTTCTAATCGGAGTATGCAATCCACTAGAAAAAACCAAAACTCGACTCTAGCTTCATGGGATGTTTTGAATCTTGAAATCTCTACCCTAGCTGGATAAATCTTTTCAATTTCAAGATACAATAATATGTACGCCTTTCAAGATTCAAGATTCGGTTTCGGAAAGCAATGTGAAACTATAACGAAACAAGAAGTGTTATGCAATACAAGAAATAACAAAACCTGAATCATCATATTGCACCACATCGGGTCGAAAGTAAGATAGTTACGCAAAATTAGAAGAAGAAACGCGGAGGGGCGAATGATGGATGTGCCATGTAGGAGGACATTCCCTCTTTATTCTCTACAACCTGAGAAAATACAGTGAGCCAAAGGAAAATAATACCACTCCTGGGAACGTCGTCAAAACCAAATCTTGTAGAATCAATGAATTATGCATAACGTAGTCCCCGTCTAGTGCTATACATATGGCACCATATGGGGATGCACGCCACATGGAAAATCACAACCATATACGTCACATGGCCGTATGACAGCATATGTATGGGACTAAATCATTTTTAATGCATAATAATCCCGTTCTAATGCCATACATATGACACCATAACGGTACACTAAAAGAAAAGGTGCCTCAAGCAAGTTGGAGCAAATTTTCTCCAAGAAGAAGTTGTTTAAATAAATTTTAGATCTATCCAATTCATTGCTGCCACTTACGTCCTGTGAAATGCTACAATCTAGGAAATTTATGATAAGAATTTGCAAATCATGCATTGCTTCATCAAATTGAATAAACTTGGAAACATCAGCTAGAGTTGGAAAAGAATCCTAACATTAGCAAAGAATTTGAGATCAACCTCATTGAGACCTAACTGAACTGGGATACATGATGATTTGGGACGACTGTCACTCCCACATCACTGGTAGCATATCAACCCAAAAGAAATTCATTTGGTAACACGCTCCGGTGTTTCTTTCTTATGATCCAGTCACTTGCTTGTCATTGGCATTACTCTCTGTACCAACGTGCATTTCAAGCAGCTTCAGTTGCTCCTCTTCATTCTCTTGAGCCTCTACTTCTTTAACAGGCTTAGGTTTATTGCTTGTAGATTGCTGATACATTATACCACCGATCATGCAAGTTAAAAGTCCAACTGTTCCCACAAAAGTAGAGTGTTTGTCCCAAACAACTAGGTTTATCACCACTGTCAAAAGCTTGTTCACTATTCCAAGAACGGTGAATCCTGTAGCTGAAATTGCTCTACGGCAAGAGAATCCAAAGAAGGATATAGCTAAACCAAACAAGCATGACAGTCCTACTGGCAAAACAACCTGAAAGGAATACCATTTGTATTCATCCGAGATATCATGTTTTATCTTCTTCAACTCTCCCATTATGAGTAACTCCAGCGGAAACAATAGCAAAGCCTCGAGATTGTTATACAGTACAAGACCCCATGTATTTAAACCAATAGTCATAACTACATGCTTAATATAAACAAAATCTATGGACATGCTCACTAAGTAGGCCAAAGCCCAGCTATAAGCTGTCAGAGTGAACTGATAATCTGTGATGACATAAAGCACACTACCGAGAAATATCGTACCAAGTGATAACCATGTCCTCAATGCTGGCCAAGGTTGGTGCAAATACAGCGTCTCTCCTATCGCAACAAATATGGGGACCACAGAACGGAAAACAATGAATGTGTCAACGTTCGCATGAAGGAGGAGCTCGCTGTTTGTAAATAGCGAAAGATAGAATATAACGGCAGCCGGCAGGAACTTCCACATTGTAAGAAGATCAAGCTTATCGTGTTCCACTATTTTAAGCCACCCACAAATTAGCACTCCAGTAGCACTTGTGAAGTACTGCAATGCTGTTAGAGCTCCAGGGTAAGGAAATCTCATTACAGCCCATTTGTTGATGATGGAAAGCAACGAGGCAGAAATGCAGTAACCTGCAGCTATACCATAGACCGAAGCCTGCTGGAGCAAGCTACTATACCAACTCGACTGGGACTCCGTTGACATGGATGGAACATCCAATGCCTTGGTGGTGACATTTCCATCTTTAGGATTTTCCACATCATTGGACATCTAATCTGAATATTTAGCAAGAAAATGCAACCCAGATAATCATTAGCTCCGATTTTTGTAACAAGCTTTTCTAATATCAACATGATAACACATTACAGATATTTTGCCAATTTAATAGTCGAACTCCATGTATCAACTACGATATATTAGCTCCAAAAAGTCCAAAAAACATTTAATCCCAGTTTTAAGAAGTTCAGAAAAGGTAACGGATGCAACAGTTGGCAAGAAATAAGTATCAGCTCAATATAACTATTATTTGTTTTTATTTTTCATAAAATGAGCAGGAATTTTTATTGCCTACTCCAAAATATCATAAAATTGAAGAAAAGGGGCTACCAATTCAGCAATTCCCACTCGATGTCCCAATTCGGCCAATCAGCAGCGGAGCTAGACCTTTTTAAACGGGTATGCACAATAAAAATTTAAGAAACATGCGTGTGCAACACATTTTACTTACAAAGTATCTACCAAGCAATAGGTAGAAAAGAAAGCAACATCCCAACACTACACTTCCCCATTTCCACTGTTAATAGCAAAACATAGTTACAAAACTGTAGGATCTTTTTACAAATGTACCCTACGTGGTTTCATAATTTCATGACATAAAATTACATCGTTATCAATAGTGTAAAAAAACATCTTTCTCAATATACACAATCAAAGTATCACTCAACCAGTGAATGATAGTGGTAAAGAGATTCAATTAATTAAAAAGAAAACAAAAAACAAAAAATAAAAATAAAAAAAGGAAAGACGGTACACAAAGTTCGAAAAGGCGGAAATATGCCTCAAGGCGTTTTTCCTTGATGAGGCAAGGCGTACGCCTCTAGGTGATTGAGGCGTAAGCCTCTTGACAAACCGATATAAATAAGTTTGAACGTTGTAAAACAAATAGCTTATTTCAGGAAAAGAAAAATAAATTGATCAAAATTCTAGTACGTACATCATCACGTCTTATTCTGAACAATCTCGTAGTTAACAGAACATGAGTAACTGGAAAGAAAAAGGGTAACATGCCTCTTGAATATATATATTTCTAGTCGAAACGTGGCAACTTGTTGTAGAAGAAACGATAGAAAAACAAGAAGATAAATCTATATGATGCGAATTTCCTTGCTTCCAAATTCCAACTTATTGGGTTAAATTTTTGAATTGTTAAACCCAAATAAATAAATAAATAAAACAATTAAAATATGATGCTAATTTAGATACTTACGCCTCTTGAGCCTTGAGGCGCAACCATAGAGGCGCACGCCTCACCGCCAAAGGCGTAAGCCTCTGAGGAAATTGCCTCATAGTAGTGCCTCAAGGCACTAGACAACCGCCTCATGTCGAGGCGGGCCTTGAGGAGAGCCTTCGCCTCGCCTTTTTAAACTATGATGGTACAGAGACAAAAGCAGGGCTTAGGGGTGGAAAGATTAGATAGAAATTTGCACAATTAATAGGTTCAGTGATTTAGTCCATGAATTGATAATGATCAGATCTCTTAGGCCTCAGGCTAGCTCAAAAAATAGGTCACCGACATAGAGACAAATAATTAGCTTTTATCACGAAACAAAACATATAGAGTGAAAGACGCATATATTGAACATTAAATTTAAAAAGCAAAAAATAAAAAATAAAAAAATTCTAAAAGATTACTTATTATCACCAAAACGCATTACAGTATCCCAAAAAGTCACCTAAACACCGCACATCTTACATTTTTAGAGGCAAAAACACTACTCAAAGGTCTCCTGCCTATATTCGTATTAAAGCTATTTCCTTCTCTTTCCTTTTGCTTCTCTGATATCCAGTTCATATAACTATTTCCAATTCAATTGTCCTACAAGTATCAATAAAAATAATTGAGAAAAATCAAAGATGACTATAACTATAAGTAACAATATATTAAGTCCATAAGTTCATATCAATCAGTTCATAATTCTCAAAATGCAAATGGATTCAAGCAAATAGACCCCAAATTTTTTTCCTTTTAATAATAAAAAATGAAAAACAAAACCAAAATATAATTCTAAACGGTATCCTGTGTTCGATAAGCTGCACTTCTGTGCTATAATGGTTGGATTGAAGTGGTGAAAATAGTTCAAAAATTCCAGCAACGTAAAATTCCAGCAAATGAAAAAATTCATAATAATTTACATAGGTTCTTGACCAAATATCATCTTATAATTCATAAGTTTGCAACGTAAAAATTCCAGCAATGTACACGTTCTCATACTTGTCTTTTTATTAAAAGATTGGATTCCTTTATGCCTAAATCCTAATTCATCATGCATGTCTGATTCCTCTTGAAAAATAGGCTAAATCATAGGAAGAATAAATAGACTAATTCAAAAAAGCACAAAATAAGTAAATGCGATCTCATTAGCAAGTTCCAAACGCCAATTGGGAATTAGGAACTTGGGAATTAGGGTTAGCTTACCTGAGTCTTTGGCTGCTGCGCTGCGCTAGTGACTTCCGACTGGAGATCAAATGGCAGACTCGACCGGCGCCGACCGTTCACCGGTTCACGTGCGACTGAGAGACGTTCGAATTCGAAGGTTTTGTTTCAACTCCCTATTACCAGTTCCGCAGACGTTTCACGGTATCTGGTTTTTTTTTTTTGTTATTATTAGTATTATTATTTATTTTTATTTTTTAGTTTTTAAACCCGTTAGTTTGTGTATTTTGAACAAAATGATATAAACAAAACTAAGATATGGTAGGATCTTATTTTCAACACATCACATTACATTATATTTTCATCAATAGTAATCACATGGGCTATATTTTCATTTTGTTATATTCTTTGTCTACTAATTTATCCAAATAGAATTATTCAAACATAATAAGTGACTCATATACAGTGGCGGATATAGAAAATTTTTTGGCATAGGCTAGAATGGAAAACAGCATGGGCTGAAATGGAAAAAAATCAATTCCACCAACAGCATATATAAAAAAAGATCCCTATTTAAATTATAAAAGAAAGTTTCGGGTCACGGACCATTGAATCCGCCGATGCTCATATATAAAAGTGGGAATGTGTTTTCATTTTGCTCTTAATTTTTTCTTGTTAATGTCTATTTTATCGTAACTTAACAATAATAATATAACTCTGTAAGGTTGTACATCAGTTAATATTATATTAGTTATAATTTGTATATGTTTAATTCTGTGTACAATTTGTCGCTTACTATATGTTTTCCATCACTAAGTTAAATATTCATAAGTTCTCACTTTTATAAGTTTGCAACTTTGAAATTTTTTTCTAAACAACTTAATAATTTCTTTGTGCTTAGGAGATGTTGATGCTATAGCCACATTTTTTGAATAAAAAAAGCAATTATAAAAATCTATTTATATATATACATAATACTAATATCTTTATCATTTTTGTTTTTCCGCCTATTTTCACTTATTAAATCGGGATGTATCATCTTGGCCATTCATTTTCATTGTACTTTTTAATTCTATTTACCTTTTTAATTTATTAATAATAATTTATAGATTCTTTTTTTTTATCTTTCATTTCCTTTTATTATATTATTTATTATTGATATGTTTAATTTAACTTGTTATTATTACTATATTTTGTAATTTCTAATCCCACTAATCAAATGAGATTTCATTTTATCTAGAAATATCTCATTTTCCTTGACGGGATTTTCGTCCCTTCCTCCAATAAAACTTATTATATCTAAGAAGTTTTTCAAATCTATCTCACTTTACATTTAAAACTTTCACTCTTTATCTTGAGCAGTTTTATTTTGAATCGATTTTTTAAATTTTTTTCAATTTATCTGACACCGTCGGATTGCTTCCGGGTTACTAGCAAATGTTTAGAAAATCAAACATGTCATCGAATCATTAAAGTTAACAGTTCAAGGTCATCAGACTGATTTTAATTAAATAATTAAAAATAAAATTTATTTTACCTAAAATAATGGTGAAATTGTATTATTTTTTAAGAGTAATTAAAAATATGACTTTGGGTATAGAAAATGATTCTCACGCTGGTTATGTAGTGAAAAAAATTGAGGACATATGCCTTTATTAAATTACTTGGATAAATGTTATACATAATGGAGCCTTACTTATAGGCCTTAAGCTTCCAAAAACTTTAAAATTTTAATGGATCATCATTATTGAAAACAAGTTTATTGTAAACCAACGAACGTTATTCTTCTTTATCTCACACCGTTGGATTATTTTTGGGATTGATTCCAGTGTACGTAAATGTTAAGAAAACTGGACCCGTCATGAAACCGAAAAAGCTAACTGTTCAAGGTAATAGGACTGGTTTTAATCAAATAATTGAAATAAATTAATTTTTACCTAAAATAATGTGAAAAAAAGAACATTCGATTTTATAATTTCTTTTATCTTTATCATTTAATAAAATGTGACTTTAGTCATAGAAAATGAAACTCACATTGGTTATTTAATAAAAAGGAATTGATGATTTATGCCTATATTAATTTACTTGGATAAAGGTTATTTATTAATATGGCCTTAGCTTATAGGCCTTGAACTTCCAAAAAGTTCAAAATTTGAATAGATTATTATTGAAAAAAGTTTATTGTGAACCAATTAACTGTATCCGTGTTTTTCTTACACTGTCAAATTGTTTTCTGAATTGGTTCCTGTGTTCGCAAATGTTTAGAAAACCAGACCGGTCATCGAACCGCAATGTTTTCCTTAGTTTTTTGTGGAGACTATTTTTTATCTTCATTGATGAACGATATCGTATTACAGATAGTACATATACTATTTTTCTTTACAAACACGTAAACGATTAAATATTATAGTTTAAAAACCATTAAAAATGTGACTTTAGGCATACAAAGAGAATCTCATATTAGTTATTTAGTGAAAAAATTGAAGATGTATGCTTATATTAAGCTAGTTAGAGAAGGGTTATGCACAATAAGGGCCTTAGTTTATGGACTTTAAGCTTTCAAAAAGTTTAAAATTTTGACAGATCATTATTGAAAAAAATTTATTATAAACTGGTAAACCGTTAAACCGTATCAGTCTTTATCTTACACCATTGAATTGTTTTCTGGTATTTGCCAACTCCTAATTTTTTTTCAATTGAATTGGCCACGATGGCTCAATTCTTTAAATATTGATTAAAGTATGTTAACCGATTAAAATATTTAGTTTGTAGAATGTGTATGTTAAAAAAATTAGATATAATTAATACATATTACAAAAGTTAAAAAAAAAAGAAGGACAATAATTCACGTGTGTGTTTTATAGCAAAATTTGGTGTTAACCCATACACAAATTTATATAGATATTTCATGTTATAACTTGAAAATGTATGAAAATTATGATTTATGTTAAAGATTGTCAAACAACAAATTTTACTACAAATATTATAATATATGTATTATCTATCATTTATTCAAGCTATGATTATCATATGTAACATATTTTCTCATGCGTTATACACTGGCAGCCCCAATACAAAATTCAAAAATTTTCTTTAATGTTTTCCTTAGGTTTTTTTTTGTAGATTACTTTTTATCTTCGTTAATGAAAAATATCGTATTACGAGTAGTATCTATATTTCTTTTCTTTATACACTCATAAACGATCAAATACTATAGCTTAAATATTTTTAATACAATCATGTTTAATCCTCTTGAATTGTTTATAGTATCTAGCATTATCATCCTGCGCAACGTACGGGTAAAATAATCAGTAAAATAAAAATTGCAAGGTTGTAGTTTTAAATAACAAATTCTTTTAATCTTGCATGAATGATATATTTTTCACATTATTCTAGAATAATTTAAAAGATGAGTAGGTGAATATTTTGGTAGAATTATCTAGAATCCCTCAAACAACTAGAATGAAATATTCTACCAACTTAATTTAGAATACTCTTATAAATATCTTCAACATTATTATAGAAATTTTTTAGAGAATGAATTGTAGTCGTTAGATCAAATTGATCTCCACCATCCATTCTATGATGGTGTAACTATAAATAGGAGATTAAGCACACATTTGGAACTATAGTAATACTTTGTATCTTACATTGAGTGATAAAGAAATAACCGACAAGAAAAAATTATAAAAATTGGGTATGCAGTGTATATCCAGGCATGCACATAAAGCCGCCCATGCAAATATTTCAGTCCCAATTTTAAAATTACAAAATAGGAAATGAATTGCAATGTGAAGCAATGGAAACGAATACCCAAATTAGCTAAAAGCGCAGAATTTCATTCCAATTCATGTAACAACGATAACGCATCAAACTTCGAGACATTCAAGAAATATACCATTCCATCTTTAAGAGTTCAAAAAAGCTAACAATTTCCACTTTAACTTCATTTCACAAGCGGTACAAAGGACCAATGAATCAAAATTAACAGTAAAATTTAACTTTCAATCAAATTGAACCCCAAAATCAAGACAAAATAGACTTGTGGTTGTCTGATGAAATTATCAATAGAGGAAGGAAATATACCTTTGGAGCTACTAAATCTTGATGTTATTAGTTGCCGCCTCTAAATTACTTCTTCACCAATTAATCCTTAGATTTGTCCTTTTGAACGAGAAAGTGTGCTACCAGTGCAGAGGATTAGCGTCAGTGAAACCTAGAAATTTAAGTTTGGATCTCGTGCATCAGTACCACTATGTGCACATTTGAGGTCTTTCATTAATGTACTTTTTTTTAAAGGGTAATTTCAATATGTACTTAAATAAATAATCAAAACCATGTTTCACCCAGTTTTCGGCTGGTTCTTTACTTGCCCAAAAGGTCCTTGCTTAAAAGTTTACTTATTTTTTTTTTCTTTTTTTTAATAATTACAGGCGTTATTCTGAAGTCGTTATTCTGAAGTAAAAAAATATGCAATGAGCGTCGAAGTGGAAAAGTACTGCCAACGATCGATGTCATAAGATACTAATAGTTTATGCTAGATTATTTTCATCAGCATAATATGTGGTTCTTTTAAAGCTCCTCAAAGTTTTATGAGATGTAACCCTCTCTCAAAAATTTTATTGTTGTCCCTTTTCTAATATACTAGTTTTTTCACCCTTGCGTTACACGGGCTTAATCCTGTATCAATATATAATGAATTAAAACTATAGTACATATAACGTAATTCAAATAATTACGTAAAAGTCGTGATTGAACGAACCATTTTGAATACTTCAAATCACTTTTTTTGTAAGTATTACAAATTTTGTAATATTTTTTTTATAGAAATCATTTGTCATTTTATTTCTTAACTTCCTAACTTGATCATATACCAAGATTTTCAGCCCGGAACGATTTGTATCCCCGGAAGCTAATAGATAAAATTGTCCGTGACTCAATACTCATTTTTTTAGAAAGATTCTCACATAAGACAGTTTTGGCCTTTTGGTGATCGTCATAACATATGAGGCAACAAATAGAAATGGTCTCCTTTCAAATTTGAACGGTATTTTGATATCCAATGGAGTCAACGGCATCTTTAGAATAATTGTTTTCTCACCTTCATTACTTCATGTAAAATGATAATTTTGACCATTTAATTTGAGAATTGGACATAAACTATTATCATCAAGCTTAACATCTATTTGCCAAGACTAGCATATTCCAACATTATGCACTAATCAACATCCCACCTGTAGATTTAAGGGTGACAATTTATTGTTAAAATGAGATCTCAAATCCTACTAGTGAGTTGTTTATTGGTCAAGAGTACCATACTTAAGGTACTCTTGAGTACCTAGTTCCCCCCCCCCCGGTAGATGTAAACGAAAACATGATTAATATGTCCAAATATTATCATTAAAATGCTTGTTTTGTTTCCATACTACTGATGTTTGAATATTTGTGGAGAATCTTTTATTGATTCAAGGTTCACCTTCTCATGTATACAACACAGTGAAAACTCAGGGAATCGAAATGTTTTGTTACCCTTAAGCCAACATATTCTGCTAATTTATACAATGAACACATTATATAGAAACATGAAAAATTTAAACAATCAAACTTGCATAATTAAATTTCCACAGAGATGCTAACATTTACTTTGTGAATGAATTATGCAAATATAATACAACTCTCCCATGACTTGACAAAATGAAAGCATATATGTAAGAAGGAAAATTCACGCAAAATAACTTTAACTAAAGTTACCCATGAAAAATTGAGTTAGTGATGATATCTCTAGACTATGTTCCATAGTTTAGTATTTTCTAATTTTACCTAGTCAAGTTATCAACTGATCAAACCTCGTCAAGTTACTCTACAACTCTGTTTGACACTTCATTAAAAAAAGAAAAGAAAAAAATTGGAGAAGCCCCTTAACATAGCAGGCGGTTAAAATAAACTGCAATTTCAAACTAAAACGAAATTTGAATCACAACCCATTCACCAATCGTCACAACTTCTCGTTTAAATTCCCTCCAACTCCACTATATAACTAACTCTTTCTTCTACAAATCCCTTTAATCAAATCCTTCTGTACTGCTCTCATTGTTTGCAGTACTAGTAGATCATATAACCATACAAAAATGGCATCTCTAAAATCCCGATTGGAGCACTCCGTTACACCAATTGCTCTCAGATCGTATCTTGCAGAGTTCATCTCCACATTCATCTTTGTTTTCGCCTCTGTCGGTGCCAACATGTCATCCCGTAAGTTTTTGCTTTCTCTTTGTTCTTATAGTCAAATTCAAGTTTAATACCGGAAGTGAGCACTTATTGCAGTTTGGCTTCTTTTTTAACGTAACAATTGCAGGGAAAATGATGCCGGAGGCAGCGTTAGATTCATCGAGTCTGGTGGCCGTTGCCGTTGCAAATGCCTTTGCATTGTCGGTGGCGGTGTATATTGCTTCTAGTATCTCCGGCGGCCATGTGAATCCTGCAGTTACATTTGGAATGGCCATCGGTGGCCACATTAGTATTCCGATGGCAATTTTCTACTGGATCTCTCAAATGCTTGGCTCTGTCATGGCTTGCCTTTTATTGAAAGTAACCACGGTCGGACAGGTACTAATAGAGACACCAAATCCAGATCGGAAGATGGTTCTATGATCAGCCTGTTACCCTTAAAACACTTGTCGCTGGTCTTAAAAGTTTCTTTCTTTTCCCCCTTTTGCAGCATGTTCCAACACACTCAATCCCGCACGAAATGACTGGTTTTGGGGCAGCCGTGTTGGAAGGTGTGATGACATTCACACTGGTGTACACGGTATATGCTGCTGCTGATCCGCGGCGTGGATCCATGACCACCATCGGCCCGTTGGCCATAGGACTGGTGGCCGGGGCTAACGTGCTGGCATCCGAGCCTTTCACCGGTGGATCGATGAATCCCTCCTACTCCTTTGGTTCTGCACTGATTGGAGGGAGTTTCAAGAATCATGCAGTCTACTGGATTGGACCATTGATTGGAGCAGCAATGGCAGGAATCGTGTATGAGAATGTCGTTTTTCCTGCTCAACCAGAGCCTGACTCCTTAAGGGGCATTGCTAACGGAGTTGGATTTTAATCAATTAGGGGTCGACAAACAATTGTCTACTTATTGTATTTTTATTTTCTTGTAAACTTCTATTATTCTGTTTTACAGAGCGAAAACGGGCTTAAATGAAACATTTACATGAAACGTTCACACATGCATTGTTCTTAACAATGTTGACTTTGGTGCCGTGGCAAATTTTGGCCATTTCCTGTTTGCTTGTAACAACTCAAGCAATCAAGATATTCAAATGGGCTATAAATAATGCAATCACAACTAATACATGAACCACTTACAGTAATAGCTGTAAGTTCTAACCATTACAATCCAACGAAGATCATCACTCAATATACTGTTCTTTATTCACTATATACGCATCATACATCTCCCTGATCTGAGTATATTACCAAGTTTGCTTTGAAAAGGATCGCCATTCCCCCTTTCTTGTCCAAACGACAGAGACCGCAAATGCAAGTCAAACTAGAGAGGAAAAAAATAAAAAAAAATACATAACTCATCATTGGAAAAGCACTGGAAAATGGTTGGTGTAAAAACCTTCCTTCCTCCTACCAATCATCTTCTGCACATATTTGACATAACTCAGAGGTCAGGTCGAATACCAAATCAGTTCTTCCATGTCCAACCCAGTGCTTAGTAACAAGATTTCACACTTCACGAGGTAGATGCATGAAGATGCATGTACTAAAGGCAGAGTCAATGGTCTCAAACTAAAATAATACCTTAGGTTCATCAGTCATTATCCAGTCTAACTTTCCACCGGTTGCCCACAATTCCCACTAGAAGCAGAGAATGTACCCTGTTCAATACACTGAAACATAGAAGACAGACTATTTAGAAGAACAAATGACAGCATTCACTAGATATTCATAAGAGAGTATGTTAACAATTTTGTCGCTTTTCCCCTACTGGCAGTAAAATGATTCTTTCATAACGTTCCAATTTTAAAATTATTATGCTTCCAGATTTATGAAGAATAAATGAAATCTTCAAATAATTAAACATAAAAATAACAGGAAATCAGGCAGTAATGGCTGTATCTAATGTTTAGGAATATCAATTACCTCAAGAAGGTAATTGTGTAGCCAATCTAGTGTTTGGGGGAATGTTGTTGCAGATATGTTGACAACCGTTATACCCTGCCCACATTGTGAAACATATTAAAGAAATAATGCGTGTTCGCTATGATGCAGCCATCCGAAATTTGCTAAAAATCATACGTGAAACTCCTACCAGATTATTTATTTCACTTTTTCAAAACAAATTAAATTATCATATCTCCTTTCTCAAAGGAGAACAACCAATAAAATAATCATAAAAATTAAATTGACTCTGCAAATTCAACAAGACTAACATAAAAGGACAAAACTATTTACTCTGCAAATTCAACAAGACAAATATAAAAGGACAAAACGACAGAGAGAAACTTTGAGATTGTATTCCAATCCATAGTAATTTCCAATTTTTTAAGAGCAAAATTAAACAATGTTGGCCTAAGGCGATGAGGAGTGGGGCGGATGATGAATCTGGTGGTTGTCATCAGACAGATGGTTTATACATTCATGACAATTATGTATTTACAAAATTGTGTCAAATTCATCATCTTTTCTTAGATGGTCGGATAGGGTTCCAAAGACGAATTGGATATGGACAGTTACAATAAGATTCATTTAAAGAATAGAAAGTTATAATGGCCTCAGCCAGAAAATGAGAAAATGTTCATACCTGTGACTCGAAAGAACAGAGATAATCTTGAATTCTCTTTAGGTTGCTTATTAGCTTATTTTTATCCTGGAAAAGATCAGAAAGAGGCACATACGTCAAAGATATATAAGAAAACGTAAAGATAACAAGTGAATGACATTTTTCGTTACCAAGCAAGTAATAATAAGACAAAAAGGGGAGATAAAATTTATTTATTTATAATTTTATCTCCAGCGTAGCCCTTAATATATTATACATGAAAAATTTCCCGATATAGCTGTGTGGTAACTCAGGCCTTTGACTAGTCTGATACATTGTTGAAGGTGAAAAATAAATACATCTAAAAGCTTAAATTAGTAGTAAATGGATTTACTTATATATCTTCAATAAACAACTACTACAGATACTGATAAAACTGAAATAAGGAATAAAAACAAAATCCACTCTCATCCAAAGAAAAATGGAGCTGCGACTATATTTGATACAAGTAAGCTGGCTCATTAAGTACTAAAACCTTAATTGGATATTTTTCACAGCTGCGAGTATAAATCCATTCCTCTAGCAATGCCTGTATAAGAGCATTTACTAAAGTCAAAATCTGATGAAGCAAATATCGCTTGAATATTATAGACTTCGAACAGAAACAAGACGATTAACACACCTTATGATCAAAGTCAGCCATCTTTAGGATTATGGGAACTACAATGGGTTGAGGTCCAGATTTTCCTCTTTTGATTGAAGTAGTTTTATCTGCTAGAGAATCTTTTATTGTTTGACCTGTGATCCTTGTACAAAGTCAAAACCACAATTCATACTGCAAAATAGTTCCCAAATGGGAAAAAAACAATACATAACTGCCTAGAAACAATATTCACCTTTATTATCAGGTCGAGTACTGCCTATATCCACAGATTTAAGTTCATCTACAACTCTGTCTACAGCAGATACCGTCTTCTCCGATCTCCCTTCCTGAGGATTGGGTTCACTCTTTTCTTGATTACCATGTTCCGCAGAGGAATCATTCTCAACTGAAGTTCCATTGTTTTCATTCTTCAAGGACTTCTCCTTATTTATAGCTGGCAAGGTTCTTGGTGACTTATTTTCATCATCCATCAAGTAGATACTTGGATCCAAATGCATTCCCTGCCATTGGTATAAGTAAACAACAGGGATCACCACAAGGGTGAGGTTATAAGTTCAATGCAACAAACAAAACTAAATGGTTTCATTATCAGATCCCAGAAAGTTCAGTGTGATACAATCCAGAATAATACCAACTTCTTTCTTTCTTATTTGAGTAATAAAATTCCATATAATATTATGCAGGCATACTGGTAAGAAACCAAACAGTGAGGTGGAAAACAACATTCCAGCTTAGTCTAGGTAGAATAGCATTCTAGGTGGAGTGGAATTACCATCTGAGGCCATTCCACTCTTCTAAAATTAGCTGAATAATGTTCACCAAAGTCTCGAGAAATACTCTTGCTAGTTCCAATTCACCAAACGCCACAGTGTGACACTGATTCTAAAAACCAAAGTGGTCATCAAGTCTCAACCTTAGCGGGCTCTATTTTTATTTGACAAGTACACATTTCAAAAGAAATGAAAATGTTGTTCTAACTTTATAAAATAATGCAAAAAGGAAAATAACTCCCCAAAGACAAATGGCATAATCTGAAATTTTGCCAAGTTCAGTTTCTATTTTGATTAAAAGACAGAGTCTTCAGTTTGTGTTAGAATTTTTCTTTCTGACTTCCAAGACTACTTGTTTGTCCAACTTTTCCCTTTGTTGAATGTTTTTCTTTCATCTACAATCATATACACCATAAAGCAGACCCACAAAAGCTAGCAGGCATACAAGAAATCAAATGTCTATTAACACTCATCAAAATCCAAACATACATAAGCTGATATAATTACATCAACTGTATAGTTCTCCTTCTGCATTCTGTACAAACATATCTTTCCTTCAAAGTGAAAGCAGATACAAAGTGGGATCACTGCCAAAAAAAAAAAAATATATATATATATATATACATACTTGCTCATCCTTTTTTGTTCATCTTTCCACTCGACAGGTAGATCGACATTGTGCTCCAGGTGACTGCTTTACGTGTTTGGTTACAATTTTATTTACCATCACAGTATAGCAACAAAGTAATTCTTGAATTAGAACTCGACACAGAGAAGGGAAAGACAGATAATAAGCACAAGGTTATAAACATATAAACAAAGGAGCCCAAGAAAATAGCTTTTATGAAAAACTATACCTCGATTATAATCGGCTTCCCATCTTTCATTGCTTTCTTCAGATCACCAGCCAAACCTATTTGGAAATGTTCTTTCTTACACCTATGACAGTCCTTTAAATACTTGATTAAAACAAAAGTGGTTGCATTACCTTTACGAACAATCCAACATTCTCTACAGAACTCAGCTATTAGTTCCTCAGAGGAGCTGAAATCCCGAGCCCACACCGGGGAAGATGATAATGGTGCACTAAAATGAAATAATAAGTCCATAAGCATCCCAATAGTGCACAAGTTTCCATAAAAATACACAGTTACAATATTATAATATAAAAGTGTTAGGTCTTTATTGAAAAGGAATCCAGATGAAAGGACATAACCCAAAAAAAAAAAAAAAGAGTTGATCTTTGTCAATTCTACCAAATCTCAAGACAAAGAAAGGCTGTAAAGTCTTTTAGAGATTGGTAGGAATTACATATTTTCTAACAGAGTCTACAAATGATCCAGATGGTAAATGCCCGATGCATCTCATTTTACCAAATATAACAGACACCTACAGCGTTAGATCCAAGTTGGACTTATCCAAATAACTCATAATTTACTAAGCTGAGATTCCAAACTGTTCAAGTGCAAATTTTATGCCCATTTATTTGAGAAAGGATATGCCCATTGACAAAACACGGAACTACCTCAGCTGTGCCAATGATACAGAGTCAACATGATGTAAGACGAAAGACGTCAGGAAAATGCCAAATTCTAAATTTATTAGCATGTAATCAAAATTTAAGGACATGTTAGGCATTTGAAAACAACATTGCAGTATAAACAGCCATAGGCCACCTACTCTGTTGCTGTGCGTAGCAGTTCATACACCATGCCTGTCTGCAGCATAGATGAAGTGTATAAGCAAATCAAAAGAGCATCAGTTCATAACCATAACCAAATTTAATGATGTAAGATTTAGTACTGGTTGGTGTACTGTTGACAGATATACAAGGAAAAAAGAGCCAAAGAAGAGACACATATAAAAGGCTTGCCTGCAATACATTGGGCAAGTTTAGCCTTTGGGCAAGCTGGGTAGCAATTGTAGACTTTCCAACACACGCAGTACCACATACGAGTATAACCAAAGGCACCCTTTGGTGATGAAATCTAAAGATAAAAAAAAAGATTGAAAATATATTTTAAAAAGCATAAATCTATCAGCTCATAATTATTTTATGATATTAAATGCGAAAAAACAAAATAACTGACCTTGTCATCATTTTATAGCGGTTTATATATTCTTCCCCATAGCCCCGCCGCTCCATAAGCTACATGGTGCAATGAAAGAAGTTTGCAGTTTCTCCACATAAAAATCGAGTTTTCCACGGGGGGGGGGGGGGGGGGGGGGGGGGGGGGGGGGGGGGGGGGGGGGGGGGGGGGGGGGGGGGGGGGGGGGGGGGGGGGGGG
Source organism: Nyctanthes arbor-tristis (assembly GCA_963692815.1). NCBI lineage: Eukaryota > Viridiplantae > Streptophyta > Magnoliopsida > Lamiales > Oleaceae > Nyctanthes > Nyctanthes arbor-tristis. The sequence continues at coordinate 98,770 of CAVNYN010201710.1, forward strand.
GGGGGGGGGGGGGGGGGGGGGGGGGGGGGGGGGGG